>JAVQJL010011194.1:0-13672 GCA_036024295.1 Nannoperca obscura
GCCCGGGACCCCCCGATGACTCTGACACTGGTTCATCCATAACCCCCCACACACACACACGGACACTACACGTTATATTAACGTTGTCTAAATGCTTCATTGCACAGCTCTTCTTCTTCTTCTTTTATTATTATTGTATATTGTATATTTTGCTTTTATTTAAATCTTTTTTATTTTTCTGTATATGTATATATTGCTATTGTTGGCACCCACGCACCAAAACAAATTCCTTGTATGTGAATTCATACTTGGCAATAAACCATTATGATTCTGATGATGGCATGCTCAAGTCCTTTATATTGTAAATAAAAACATTTCTGTTCCATACATCAGGAATATAATATACATTGTGTGTATGTATGTATGTATGTATGTATGTATGTATGTATGTATGTATGTATGTATGTATGTATGTATGTATGTATGTATATATATATATAAAACATCGTGTGGACTTTTGTAATGAATAAGGTCAAATCTATTCTGCAAAATAACAATATGTAATTGTTTGTGTGTACTGTGTCCTTAATATGCAGTGGGAGAAATTGGATTCAGAATCCTCTTATGGTACTCGTTTGAATATAACAATGTTTTTGTTTTCATGCATTTACTCACCTATCTTTTCTATGCATATCATTTAAATTAAATGTAATCTCTTAGAAAAAACAAATTGGTGAAAACCTGTAATTTTTTTAAATTTATCTTGAGGTTATAACGTTTGGTGGTGTTAAGAGTGCGGTAAGGTGGTTATAATTTGTCACCATGGTTAGAAAGGGGTGGGAAACCCTGTACAGTGTGGGGACATACAACGTTTGGAATATATCACCTTGCTGCACCTGCACAGTAGTGTGTGTATATGGAAAGGATGTATTCAAAGCAACACATTTGATCACAAAAAGTGGATCTCAGGTCCTTACCAAGGGACATTTCTGGAGTGATGTCTTCAAAGAAGTACTGAGTGGCCTCAAATGCAGAGTCAGGCTCCTCCTGTTCATGAGTGACTTTTGGGAGAAAAGAATTTCAATATTTAACTTGGCTTGTGAAAAATTATGTGAACCATTCTGTCATTTTATGTTTCCTTTTATCCCAAATCTTCAAATTATAACCATAAAGTTACTTTTGATCTAATTTTGGCATCAACTACTACTCAAACCTTATACTTCTCCACCAGTGCTAACTGGTGAAATGATGCGAAGTTAGGCTCATTAGTTTGGATAATTGTTAATAAAAGTCACATCTAAGTACTCATTAAAAATACAATGAGTAGTTTAAAACTTTTTTTTCCTGTTAGTTATCCCATTCAAAAAAAAAAAAAAACATGCTGACAAATGTAATCCTGAGGAAGTGATTTGTCCAGTGACGTGAGTCAAAAAGCTGTGCGCACCCCAGGAAGACTAGCGACCATTTTGTGAAAGCTAATAGGGATCTAAATAAAGAATAAAGACAAATCGTTTTTTGTCCCCCCACTGAGCCACCTCTTTCCTGTACAGCTTATAATCCTGCTCCACTGAAAGGAAATATTATTATTATATATTATAAGACAACTTTCCTGGATCACTGAACTGCCTTGATGCACACTCACCGGGTAACACATGCATCTTGTAGAGGAGCTTCAGCTTCTCAGTAAGGTCCCCGTGACAGAGAACACCTACAACACAACGACAAGCTTTACAGATCGGACACATCTTAACTACTTCCAAATATGATACAAGGATACCTTAAATTAGAATCATGACAGAGTGAAACATACATTTCTCAACAGAACAGCAATGTTACAAACTATTACTCCACTTACCCAGGCCACTGATGAACTCCCGAAAATTGATGAGGGCATCTACGTTCTGGTCAAGGAGGCGAAAGAAGCGCACAGCCAGGGGGTCTGAGTGGGCTCCGTTGGCCCAGGGGAACAGAAGGTTGAACAGTCCTTTGAACTGCTCCACGTCGATACGGTACTGCTCCAGGTAGGGCAGGCTGGGATCATGACGCTCTGTGGGGTTGCTGCTGCCTCCCCAGTAACAGCTGGTCAGGTGCTCTGCCTGAAGAAAAGAAGAGGGTTGAGAACTGTAAAATATCAGATGCAAAGCAATAAAATGTAAATACAAAAAATGATTTCAAGGGGCCAATTTTAAAGATAAATGTGGCTTCGCTAATAACCATTTGCATTCTGTCATGTTTGTGAAATACAAAACACACTTATAATTTCACTCTTGAATAATCTGAATTATGAACACTGTGCTGCTAATAAAGTGGCAAATTAATCAACATGTGTTTATACATGACTGTGGCACAAGAAAATCTGATGCTAGAGGAAAACAACTGGAGCACTTAAGGCTCTTATTATTTATTCTCTATGTGGAGACCAAATGACTTTGATTTCCTGTCTATACTTCACCTTTAAAGTAAATGGAAGCTGGAAGTACACAAGAAAACAAACAAGCTGTAACTCACCTTGAAGAGCACATAGAGCTCCTCTAACTCGTCAATACTGAAGGCGGTCTCTGTTACAATAGTTCTGACCTGAAACATAATATAATTACATTACTTTAAAATAGCAGTTAGAGAACAATGTTGAGTGTAAGAGAGGAGTAGAGTATCTAATACTGACTGTAATATAGTCTAATATAAGTCTAATTTGAGCTGCAGAATAAAGAGACTTTTGAAGTTGGCGAGTTGCCCGATTACTTTTTCAAACATTTCCCTAAATACAGGATTTATAAGATTAAGTCAGTGGGTCCTTACCACATTGCGTTTAGTTGTATCTTCAATGGTTTGGATGACCCTCAATCTCTGTTTAAAACGCATCTGTTCAATCACATCTGCTCGGATAGAACCAAATTTCTGGTACAAAAAGGAGAAGGAGAAACAGAGAAATATAGGTCAATCCAGCTGGGGTATTACTCAATGTCTTTTCACAGTGGAAACAACAAGGACGCCTGGAGACAATTGTGTGATTGTGAGGAGACAGCTGTCATAAAACTAAAAACATTCTGCATTTCATTGAAAGCAGTAACTCTACAGCTTCCTTGAGAAAAGAAACGATGACAAATGGGGGAACAAACTGCAGGAATTGAGCAATCACACACTCACAAACCATAAATCCATCTTTAAAGAATCCAACTAACAGACGTGTACAAAATTCCTTTAGAAGGCACTTAATCAACCAAACATAGAGGACGACACAGGTTTACAAACATCATCCAGGTTAAATACCTCGTAAGAGCTGCAGACCAGTTTGAAGATGTCGACATCTGGATGTGGTTCTCCATTGTCTGTCAGTAAGGAGTGCAGGTGTTGGATGGGAGGGAGGGTGCTGTCCTTATTGGTCACACTGTCCAAGTATCTACAGCACACAAATGATCAGGACCTCTTTCAGGATTGTGGGACAAAAATATTTGATAAATAGTGAAATAGCTTTGGGTGTTTAAGGGCAGAGCAATATTTGTTTTCTGACAGTGATTACTGAGACTGGCGATCATAAAGGAAAAGGAGACATTAATGAGACTACAGGAAAGACACCCTAAATATCCAGAATCTAGAGATTGTCACTTTTGACTCCTCTTACCTGCCGAGTACGGTCATGGCCTCTCCGTCATCCTTGCAGTCCAGCAGCTGGTGGATGTTGGCATGCAGCACGGAGAGTGCCAGCTGAAAGATGACCTTGATGCCGTCGAAGAAGAAGCAGTCAACCACCACCACTGCGCTCTCAAATGGCATGACGGACAGGAAGAGGGTGAGGAACCAGGAGAGCGAAATGGTGGAGATGACCCCGAGGTCCTGCATGCAGTCGTACAGCTGAGGAACGTACTCGCGGGCGAGCTCCTCAAACACCCCCTGATCGACCAGAGCTCCTGGAAAAGAGCGGGGGGGGGGGGGGTTGGACGTTAAACAAAAGACAAAATTGTCAACACAACACAGTAATATACAGAAGCACACGCACATACTGACCTACAACCCTGGTGTTGTAGTAGTCAGGCAACATCCTCTCACAAAGCGCCACGAGCAGCCAAAAAGCCTCCTCCTCTTTGGCATAGAGCAGCAACACAGACGTTACAATATTCATAGCCTGAGGAAGAGAAGAGTAAAAATTCACGTATTGTCAAGGACTGCAAGGTTTCTGCTCCATTCAAAACAAGAGTGTGCGAACCTGACAGTATCCAATGTTGGGGTTTCTGAATGCGTAGGCTGTGAGGACCCGGCGGAGGGCAGCGATGCCCATCTCGTTCTGAAAGGCCGGGTGCTCAGGGAGAGAGCGGTGCAGGTCCCTTTCTATCTCTTCTGTTGCCAGGTTGTATTTGCCCATGGACTTCTCCACCAGGTCTTCGTAATACCCGGGGTGGGTGGCCATCTCGTTGATCGCCCCTATGAGAAAACACGAGATTTAAAGCTAAAGAGCTACAGTGATGATCTTTTCGATGAGGTTGATTACATGCAAAAGGTGTTGTAAAATATTTATTGATCTTAGGCTGGGGAGAGAATGAACAGATGCTTACATATAAATCTAAAATATCGATTTTAGAGAAAAAACTAGAATAATAATAATTCATTATGTACATCTACAATATAAAAGTGAAGCATGACAAAAATAAAAAAATAAAAAAAATGGTACTAAATACAATATTCCAACAGGGTACATATCCATCATGGCATTTATACTGGGATGTGATATCGTAACTTTTGTATCAAAAGGAGCTAAATATTGTAATTTCATGAAAAGTCACTTTATGAGAATATGTGACCCATCCCCCCCCCATCTAACTTTGAAGTTATCATTTAATCTGTTCAAATATGTTTTATTTCTTATGTTGAACACTTCATTTACTCAAGTAACAAAACAATAAAACATATATTACATTAATAGATAAAGAAAAGATTTTACTGGTGAAATTAAAAAACAAATCCTAACTTATGAAGATATCTCATCACTTTCTCCCACTCCGGCTGCTATAGTCTACACCATGTCCAGATATAACCTGCCTATGTTTTACTGTATGGTAAACTACACCCATTATGGTAAACAGCAAACCCTGAACATGTTTTAGTAACTCTGTATTAAACAAAGCATCTTCTGCACTGAAACTACTGAAAGTAAATGTACTGTAACACAAACAGAACTGATAGTTGGTATTCACATGCCTTAGAGGCCTGTTTGCTGGTTAACTGCACACCTGTAGAACATCTTTTTACTTTTCCAGGTTTAACTCAGCACAGTTTTCCAGTAAATGTGCTTATTATAGCTAACCAAACTGGTTTTTCCACAGTTCGTTCTAAAAACAAAACAACAATTGCGAATGTTGTATAAGTATAGTAAATATTTGTCTTGGTTTCCGTAAACAAAACTCATTTCAGAAAGTTTAGGTAAGTGGGACTCAGGTGAACACAATGCAGCCATGACAACAAGCCAAGTGAACTATAAGTGGGTCACTGGGGAGAGAGGGAGGAGCTGCATGTAACTCAGGTCTGCTCAGGTGAGGATGGGTACAAGCTGCTACTGGTAAAGAACACGAGTGCTTGTAAACAGGAAAGTCTGGAGCTTGTGCATACCTGAATATGCAGCATGTTGTTAAAGAATGACACACAAGCTACAGGTTTCTCTATAGTCTGCAGGTAATGGAAATTTTCCATTTAGTGAATGTTTGGTGGCTAGGTTTAAAATGTTGTGTTCAAGCACTTGTGGAAAATATATGCATACTGTATGAAAGCTTTTGTATGAGCTATTTCACACAATGTAAGAAGGGAGATCTTTTATTTTTACTTCAAGCTAATCTCCAAACCCCATTTCCTCCTGATAGTAAAAATAACTTGTCAACAGGATTGTTAATGAATTCTCTGTATATTAATGTGCATGACCAGGTTATTTTACAGTAGCAGCATTATTGTGCACATGAAAATGTACCTGATGATATGAGCAACTTAATACAACCTTTTACTGTACAGCCACCATGAGGCTGTACAGTGGCAAATTAATCTTTATCATGTGTTTATACAGGCCGCAACACAAACATCTTTTGCTAGAGGAAAATACTATATGTAATTATATGTCTTTTACAACCGAGAAACCAATGTCTTACATTGGCTAATAAATTATTTCTCTTGCTCTTACACTGTGTGTTTGTAAACAGGGTTTCCGTGGATGAATTACACAGCATAAAATATGTATCACGTGGTGTTATGATCAAGTGTGAGCACGTAAGATGTAGGGTGCGGTCCCATTAGGTGTATGACTGAATCATTTGCAGCACTGTATGCTCAGAGTGCACGTGTTTGTTTCAGGCCTCCCTGAACATTTGCTCACCAGAGAAGAGCAGCCAGAGATCCCCTCTCATGCTCTCAGGAATCCCTTTGAGGACCAGCTCCTTCGTCTTCTCGGTGCGGTACATACACACTCCCTGTCCATACTCTGTAAAGTGGTTCTTCCATGCCTGCTCCTTCAGAAACTCCTTCGCCTGAGCAAAGAGGAAAAACAATTTAATGGGATGCAGTTATGGTCAAAAAAAAAAAAAAAAAAAAATGTATGCATGTCAGAATCCTGCTTTTACTACCACACCAGCAGTTTGGATGAAAATACTTTAATAGATCTGATTCTTTGCACACGTCTGACTTTATTTACACAGTCTTGTGTGTAAATATTACACAAATAATCTTGGCGTTAGCAACAATCCTCAGTGTGATGGTGTGAAAATGCCAATTATGAAAGGCAAGGAAAAAATGTACAATGTTATAATGTTAGACGAGGTGTTACTACGTGCTGTACCTTGACAAGATTGAATACTCACCAGTTTGGGATTGAACTCCTCAGGTGACCGGCGGCGATACATGGTCATGAGGGCTTGTGTCGCCGTGGGCACGCTGCTGTCGTTCAGATTGAACGTGCGCTCGCTTTCGGATCCCAGATTGTGCTGTGGGCTGCTGGAGAGCAGAGATCCATGCTGGGAGTAAACCTGGAGGGGACACATATTATATTCAAGCTTTGGAGTTTTTAAAATGGACACTGTCACTGTCAAACTAGGTATTTAGGAAACAAAACAACAATTTAAGGGAGGGCTAATTAACACATTTTTCACCTCGTCATCTGAGCTGTTTAGGCTGCTGGTAAGTTCCCTCTCTAGGTGGATCTTGGAGGTGGTCTGCTGCAGGAAGTCAGAAATCCTCTGGACCAGGAAGTCTCTGTCCTTCAGGTTAGCAAACAGGAAAGTCATTCGATTCTTGGTGCTGATGGAGAGCGGGCTGGGCAGCACATTGGAGCTGTCTGCCTTCTCCACGATGGTCACCTGGAAGAATGATGTTAAACAAGCAGCCATGTCCATGTCAACCAAATGTGTCAGAAACAGGAATTGTCATTTAAGAACAAACTGACCAGCTTTAAGTTCTATCAGAAACAATTTCATATATATTTAATAAATAGGAGAACTATTTCTATACAGTAGTAGGCCTAGTTATAAAGAATGCTAAGTGTGAGATTAATTAAAAAAATGTGAGATTTGTTGTTTATATTTACACCCACTAACCGTCTAACTATAGCTTAGCTAACAGAGCTAACTTAACTTACAAAGCTAACATTAGCTTTCTAGGTTAACATATTACCCGTTTAGATTTTAGAGTAAACAAGGTAAGTAAATGAATAAGGAATATTAATTAAAATGCAGATTAATAATGTAAATTGTGACGCTCATTGATACATTCATGGTGAGGCTGGCCTAGCAAACTATTTGCACATTATTAAAGTCTTTACTAGCTAAGATGTCCCACATGTTTTAATGGTTCAAAGTGATTTAGTAAACGACTAGATTGAAACTCTATGTCTTTCAGTTAATGTAACTTTTATCTGCTAAATTTACCATCTTGCAAGCTGTTAAACAGACAATCATTTACAGAACCACTCACCTCCCTTAGCGGGATGATGAGGCTACACAGTGTCTCTTCTTTGCTGGTGAAGCAGATGTAGTTGGTGGAAACAAACATCTGTCCCAGGATGTGCCTCTTGTTGAATGGGGTCCACAGGGTGCAGTCTGTGTGTCCGTCCAGTTTTTCATCTTTGGGCAGACGGAAGAGCGCCCGGTAACGCTCACTCTTAGCTCTCGCATCTAAATCCCTTAGAGGATGGAAAATGCAAGATTTATTTTACATAATTGTAGAACTTATAAAAAGGCAAAAACATGAAAAAAACAAAACTTATTGTCATGCAAAATACAATTTGTACAGTATACCCTGTCAAATTACATTCCATGGGATTGTTCTATTCTTAAGTGCTTGCAGAGAACTACAATAACCTTTAATTTCCTAATACACGTGTTTGACCATCTGCTTTTGCAGCTTTTAAAACCTAAACTTGCAACACCATAAGACTTTCATCCGTCATTATGTATCTGGATAACCAACTACTGTGCCAACCATAACACATTAATGTTCAATCGATGCTTAAAAAGGCCTTTATTATTGAGCATGAGTGTCTCCGCTTCGCATCAATTCTTTCTTACCTCTTGAGTGCCGACACCTTCTTGGGTGACTTCTTCTTGAGCTTGGGCAGCGAGCGGTCCTGCTCGAAGCCTTTGTTGTCAAGGAGCTGACGCATGGCAATGTTGGCCAGCTGCTCCGCCAGCTTAAAGGTTTCATTGATGTTGAGGAAGACGGAGAAGACATGCTCGTTGACGCGGGTGCTCACCTTGATCATGTCGGGCAGCAGGAGGGTGGCGCTTTTCTCCAGCTGGGTAATATCTGCCCAACGCACCTCCAGTTTGGCTGACAAATACAAAAAACATAGAGACATCAGTATATATTGACAAGATATGACAAATGACTGCACTATAATTAGCCTTGGACAGATCTTTGAATCTCTAAAAATACAGAATAAAAATATTTGGAATAGAAGCGGATTGCTGCTGAATGCCTACATGGGAAAAATCCCAGATAAGTTGGCACAGGATGAATATCTTTTTGAAATGCTTTTGGCTGCTTGTAAAAACAAAATTTAAAAAAATGCAATTGTTAATGGATAATAAGCTGTATGGACTATCTGACTTTAGCCTTAAGACTACAATATCAACAATATGTAAAATACTGGGAAAAAAGATTAACCATAGATACTGTGGCTCTAAGGTGTACCCATTGCATAAGTCAGAAGGATCCTGTTGCTGTATCCTGTTGCTGTCATTGTCTTGCCAATTTAGCTTGAAGACGTTGACAAAAGTATAAAATAGAAAGAAATATCAGTAAAGGTAAAGACACACACATAATAAAATATATATCCAACCTTCTTTTCCTAGTAAGTAGGAGTAGAAGCAGAGGTGGTTGATGCTGAGGTAGAGCCATCCCTGTCGTGGCACCTTGCCCTTCCAGTAGCTGCAGGAGTAATAGTTGACCAGCTTCTCCTCCTCCGGCATCCCAAACAGCTTGCGAAACTTGGCGCTGGCCTCCTTAAATTTGTCTGTGTCGTCATCTTCTTTGACATCATGGTTTTTGTTGTACTCTGCAATGATGCCCTGAGGCAAGATGGAAAGAGACAGAATGAGGAAATGAGCTGGGGCATGAAGTCTTGGGATTGTAAAAGAGGAGCAGCAGTAGTCGGTAGCAGCAAATTCCACATTGTTGCATTGAGAGTAGGCTGCTACAGTCCTGAGTACTGCTTTTTTTTTTGTTGCTCTGTGGTGGTTACTTTAAGTCAAATGTATTTGGGAGCAATCAGTGTAGGGTGCATGCTCTACACTCTGTGACCAACAAATACAAATAACACCTGTCATTTCCATCTCAAATGAAAAACAGTTGCCTCAATATTTCAAAACAGGACATCTTTGAATGTTAAGTCCAAACATCAAAAAACACTTTTGAGAAGTTACCTGGACTTTTCCTTTGACAAAGGTGGTAATGTCATTCTCATTCTCAAAGATGGAGAGAGTCTGCAGCAGGTTATGTTCCAGCCACTCCCAGTGCTCTGTGATCTCTTTACGCGAGGTTCCTGCAGAGGATTGAGGAGGGAAAGTTTGAGCACTCAACCACTGTGTTTACGGGAGGAGCGTGATGATTTAACTGGCAATACAGTCACGATCTAGTACTGGGAATTTATAGAAGAATAAAGATATGTAGGTATTTTGAATTCTTAAATAGTGAGTTGAGAGATCTTCTACTAGTGACAGTCAAATGTGAAGAGCAAAGAGTAATGAAATACACATCTTTCATTTTATGTTAAACATTAAAACAGAACACTAAAATGACCACTTGTTACTGTAATCAGTCAGGTTTAAAACTGATTTTGTGGCCGCAGGAAAAACGCATCATAGTAATGGCTGCAACTGTGAATCATTATCCCTCAAGACTGCTGCAAGCAGACCTTCAGTAAGTGCACATTCACTGCATTAACCACATCTGCCAGACTTCTCCACTCTCCTGTTATCTCTGGGCGGAGAATTTAAGAACTGGGAGGAGTGAAGACGGAGGGGGAATGGGAATCAATTGCCATTTTAAAAACCAGGCTAGTCTCTTGTAGACCTCCATTTCAGATAGGGAATACAAACAGTACTTATTCAATAGACACATTTAGTTTGGAACTGCTGAATTAAATACATGGTTGCACTTATCCTCAAAGAAACACATATTTGCCAGTTGCCACTGTTAGTGTCCCATCTTCAATGAATTTGAAAGAACAGCTTATTACAGCAGTTTGATTCTAATACCATATCTTGCCCCTGAACTCCCAAAATCGATGCAGCCCAGTCTTTTTATTCCACACATTCTTCTTCGTTAAAACTTGCAGCCTACAATACCCACAATGCAACTCGACGACACTGATTGGAGATTCAGATGTGTTATGCTAGTAGTGGCTAATGTAACCTGACATATGACATATGGCTGGAATAATTTCATATTCACAGACACAGTTTTGATTTACTGCCACATACGTTCTACGAAGCACTCTTACTGGCAAAGACTGGAGATAAGTAAAGGTTTACATACATAGAATATGCAGATTCCATAATTGTGAAGATGAAAAACACAGCATCCATTCATGTTTGAGTATTGATTCCTGCCCTTTATACCCACTGGAGCATAATGTAATGCTTGGCATTCAGCAGCTAAAAAAACATCATGTTTTGTGTGGTGGCTGGTGGAGGCATGTGCAAGGGGTAAAAATACAGAGGGGTCTATACTGGAATAACCCATAGCTTTATAACCAAGATGTGCAGATAAATGAACCTGAAGTGGTGTAAATCAACAAACTGAATTCTCAAAGTAGACTTTAGGTTAAAGGCTTGCTTTCCTCCAATTGCATGCATTTCCTCACAGTTTTCAAGCCAAACATTAAAGTGCACATACCATGAGCAATAGTCCAGTAAACTAAAGAGTCTGGAGTCTGGTACAGGATCCTATACGGGGCCATCCGAGCACTCGAGTCCAAGACAACATCCAGGGTCCCAACCAGCAAACCTGTAAGAGTCCACAAATACAATTATTAAAAGACTGAGAAACAAACAAAGACTAAAACTTTACACAAATTTACTCATGACGCAGGTTAACCTATAAATTTGTTCAGCTGTGAAACAAATGTCTTTACAAACATGCAACAACCAGAAATGACCATGTGAGATGCGTAACAAAATGAGTGCATCAATACTTTCAGACCATTTGGTTATGCTTAAGCAAAGGGGATCACATAAAGGTCTTGTGGTTTCAGGTTTGACATTAAATGCATTTGTTTACTTGTTAGACATGTTAAACCGGTGATCTGCACATGTTTGACTCTGGGTTAGATTATTAAGATCATGTTGTATATGTGGACATGATAACCAAATGTGATTTTATTTTTTGAAGCCAGGTGACAAATGTAGACAGACGACCACAACCGGTGTGAAACTGAAAGGCTGAGAAGGTGATAAAAAGATAAGTCACCTGAGAAAAGTGTAAAACGGCTGATGTGGTGAAATAATGGAGAGCCACGATGCATCTAAAGTTTAACAGATGCCGTTTTGTAAATGAGCTGTTCTTAATAATGGCGTGTAAATGATCTAAGAGCTGTTACAACTTAAAAACCTTAGAAAGTGGTTCCACAATCACTTACAATGTAGAACCCTGCAGTTAGCCATCCTGCCATTTTGATACAATTTTCGAGGCAATTGTGGAGCTGTTGGTGGCTGTGAATATTCTCCTCAGTTTGGAGTAGGGATACGTTCAACTGCCATGAGAGACGGGTTATTTTTATTCAGCAGCTCATCAAAGCAAACACAGTATGAGTCACACAGAGAGAGGATGAGGGAGAAAAGGGGAGAGAGGAGACAAGTGAGGGAAGCTGAAATGTTTTCAGAGGAAAACAAGTCAACATCTTTGTGGTTTACACTCTGACCTCCCATCATTTTAAAGAGCTTGGACTACAGTTACAGTCCTTCGCTCTGTCTCTAACATATCTTCCTTTTCCTCTTTACATTCCCCCCCTCACCATTTTGTCCCAATGAACGCTCAAGAAAAGCAACAACACAGCAACATAGACCTCAATAAACAGCTGATAGATGTTCAACCTTATACACAGTTAGACGGGGATTGCCATGCCAAATGCTAATGATTTCCCTCCTGTCATGTGTCAGAGCCCTGTCATGAGCACCAAACACTTCACTCTATCAACAGGGCTTTGGAAGTAAAAATTGTTTTAAAAAGACAACGTTCTGCTAAAGTCTTAATCAGACTGAAACTGATGCGATAAACCAGCCTGACACTTTGGCTTCTCCTTTGTGAAAAACAAACAACTGTTATGAAGTGTAAAGACAAGTTCCTCTTTGACAAAAGAAAATCACAAGGTCAAAACCAGTCGGGACTGAAAAGTTCCAAAATGGCTTTTAATGTGTTACCCAGTTAGCTTTTTCTCTCAGAATACCAAAGTCATACAGCAAATGAGAGTATCTTCCCGGTCTGTCTTGAAGTCTTTTGATAAAAATGCGCTGCTCACAATAAATGGTTTAGCCTGCGACGTGTGAGCTGAGGTTACACGCAGGAAACTGAGGAGATGCGCACAAGACAGGAGACAGCTGAAGGTGTGAGACCACTTGACATCCAACCTATTCCTCCTCCAGGATGTATGTATGTACACTTTCCCCATTCACTTGAATCCAAACTTTTGACTGGTACTGTATGTATGTATGTATGTATAAAAACCAAAAAAACAGACAAAAAGAAAGCTGGTATTTTCTGCTATTCTGGATTGAACATGAACCTTGTTTATGCACAACCGGCAACCCAGAACGTCACATGCCTCTGAAGCATTAACTCATCAAACCAGACTCCATGTGACTGCTTGTTCCAGCTCACACCTCTGCCTTTAGAGACAATTTACTTCAACATGCTGAATGAGTGGGTGCACAACCTACAAAACAAAGACAATTCACAGCTGTAATGGTACAGTTCAGTTTATCATTTCTGAGGCGTTTGGAAAATACCCTCCTTGTGAGCAGAACCAGCTATAAAAATCATGTGATTCTTTGTGCCCCTCTTCTCAGAAACAAGGATACAGTCAGAGCTCCCACATTGTGAGAGCAAAACAAAATCACCTTCTCCGATACATTTATTCTATTCTATTGAGAGAACAAGAAACAAAACCAATAAAAACAACTTGTTTTCTTTTGTTTAGATCATCTTTCTGGGGGGCGCCCCCCCCGGCGCCGACCGCCCGCCCCAACCACACAGGGGGGGGGGGGGG
>JAVQJL010011223.1:0-15058 GCA_036024295.1 Nannoperca obscura
TTAGCCACGTTTACCATAGTGTGTTCTCAGACACAATAAAAGAACATCTTTCTTTTGAAAAACCTCTTCTCGTGAGTCGTGCTTTTGGGTCCAGTCCTTCGTTCCACCAGTCGTGACACGTTTTGCTGCAATTAAAGGCTTCCTTGCTGCAGATGTGAACACCAAGAGACAATTCTTTCTGCAGGGCATCTTTAATTTCTTCAGATATGTAATGGCTGTGTTCGGTGTTTAGTTTAACTTCAGTGATACACTGTTTTAGTTTTTATTTGCACCCAGCTGCCTGGGACGAACAGCTGGACTGAAACTGCAATGCAGTAATTTTCAAATAATTTTCATATTTACCTTTTTACAGATGTGTCTTTTCCTGTTGGAATTATGTATCTTATTCTGTTTCTGAGGTTGTTGTTCCTGGAAAAAAGCTGGATTGAATTTGCAAGGCGGTATTTCTCAGCTGTTTGGAAAAAAAGAAATTACTCTTAAGGTGCTTTGTTCAACTGAAAATATGGTTTGATTTTATTTTCAGACAAATTAACACCTTACTGTTAAACAGGGTTTCTGCAGGGTTCACTACATTATATTTATCACTTTTAATGTCACACAGAATGCAATTTAATGTCTGTTTCACCATCATACCAGTCAAAGTTTAAAATATGATGGAAATCCAGCAGGGATGATATGGCCTACAATTATTTTGCCAAGTGCATGATTTTATTGACATTTATATTACATTTGTGTCAGTACTTCCCAGCATAGCATTTCATTTTGTATTTTATAATGCAATTCCCAGTGTAACATTTGTATTTACATTATTATGTGTATGAGAATGTGTCAGTGCTATGGAACTATATTCTTCTAATGTGTTTGTAATGACGTGACCTGCTGGCAATTGGATTCACGTGTGTTTAATCAGGCCCTAGATCATCGACCAGCTGCACCTGCAGAGTAACCCATATACAGGGCTACTCCTCGTGCATGCCTCATTTTGCACGGAGTAGAGTCCGACAAAGACTGAAACGTTTGAACTCTTCCACATTTGTTTTCTTTGCCACTGTCTGTGAATCCCTTTAATCCTTTAGCAGCTGTTTTCAGTGAGAAAGGTCTGATAACCAACTGTACACTCCCTGCCCTGCACCAAATGGCAGACAGACAAAGTTAGCAATTAGCTGGTAAATATGGTGGAGCATTTAGCCTCTAAAGAGCCAGATATTTCCCTAAGGAATTGGTGGAGACCAAATGGGTATATTTAAGTTATATGGAACATACAGAATACAGAAGACAACTCCAAATGGATGCTCCATATCTGCAGGATGTGTAAATGTGTAAACTGTTTGCTAATGTCAACTTTATAAGAGGATAAAATGTCAGTGTTGAGTTTAAAGCTTATTACACTGGCAGCAACTGGCCAAAAAAACTCCTAATTAATATAGCTTTAAGTAACGTGTGATCACTCAACATTGATTTTGCTGAATGTAACAGTTGTATTAATGTCTCTTTCATAACAGGTTCTCTCTGTTAGCAGAGTCTCAAGATGTCTCAATGAGACTAACCTAGATAGATAAAGATTAAAATGTCAGTCTGTCTGACAGTCTGTCCATCCATCCATTCCTTTGCCTGTCTGCTTTTTATTATTGTCTTCCATCCATTCATCATCCATCTGGCCAGCTATTTAGCTAACCCCCCCCCCCCCCCGTCCTCCCATCAGCCATCCATCTCCCTCATTCTTTATGACTTTTTCTGCACACATCTCCCTCAATCCGCCTGTCTGTCTATGTGTTTTCTTCTGTGCATTGTTGGCAGCATTGCTAAAAGGCTGTCAGCTTTGACCTTTACCTGCACTTCCACCAACACACACACACACACACAGTCTGGGTTGGTCTCTCACCTCCTCACTGTATACAGTGAAGTACAAAAGAACTAACAGAGGAGGAGGGAAAGAGCTTAAAAGGGAAAACTAAGAGAAATTGGGAGAAAGGACACAGAAGATGGGGGAAAGTGGAGGGCTGAGCCAGGCAAACAACACGTATTGATTTTTGTCTGCCTAATACCAAAACACCAATAAATTACCTTTTGAGTTCTCATGAGATGGAACTCACTGTACAGCTGCAATTCAAACTCTCACCACAGCACAGCTAAAGTGTTTTATTTCTAAAGTTTGTGTCTGCTTGAAGGGGGAGCTGATGTTAAAGTCAATTCAAATTGATTTTAATATTGAGAGAAATAATGTGCTTCCATTGTTTTCAGAGTGCTACATCTGTTGAACAGAGCAAAGTATAGTGGTTTATACTCTGCTGCTCCCAATGTTGCACTTCTCACAGATGTGACAACAGTGAAAATGTAAAATCCAGTGTGAAGGACGTGTATAAGGAGTCTGGCTGTATTACAAACGCAGTGTGGATGCAGAGTGCAGGACTTTTACAGTGAGCACCGCTGTTTATTTTTGGGGAATAATCGGACCTGTAATGTGACTGGACAGGTGTAAGTGTGTGCTGCTTTACACAGCTGTCACCCTTCCCTGCACATCACATTGGTGATTTTTCACAGGGAAGAGGGAAGGGAGGCTGTGACCGCGACGCCGCGGTGACTCACCCTGCTAATGGACTGCCTCTCAACCTTTTTGGTAAAGCACAACAATCCTAATGGCAATCCAGCTGCAACATTTTGATTAAATCTTGTGACATCAGTGTGTCTATCTTTATCTACTGATTGGATGTTATTAGTGTGTGAGGACATGCTGTGGCAGAAAACGTCAATTTATTTGTCACCTTTATCAACATCTTATCTCCTCTTTGTGTGTTTTTAAATCCATTTGATTCAAATGTTGAGTTGTCCAACATAAAAAGAGCTCTGTTAACTATCAGCCATGTGTTGCATGTAGATGGAGAGCACTGTTGACTGTGACAGCTGTGTGAAAGGTATTCCTGTGGAGAGAAAGTGAAAATTGCACTTGTCAAAGTCTTATGACTGCATTGCATTCTAGTCAGTGGAGAAACGGATGTCTCTGCCTCTCCTATGGTAGATTTTCCCCCGTGTGACTGTTGAACTGGATTGTAACATGGCCATTCAACAATGAAGCCCTTGGTCTTTGAAAGCTGGCTTTCACTTCTTAAGTTGCAGATAACTTACTGCAAAATGTTCAGAAATGTACCTCCATTTTAGCTTTGCTGAAAATATAATCATGGCATACTATTAAAAATGCAGGCAAAGAAAGTAAATAACCAATGCCTGAGGTTGATTTGAAGATCTTTTTTACAGACACAGATAATGAAAGAACAGCACAAAACTGTTAGTGTGACTGTGTTAGAGTGCACTTTCAAATCTATGGCACATTTCACTAACAGTGTCTGTCGGAGTGTTTTTTTTAGACCATGAAGTTGCATTATATTGGCTCTGCTCCCAGACAGTCATGTTGCTGTGGCCCCTTTTTTTCAAAGTGACATGTTTGGATCACATCACTGTTCAAATAAGACACTGCAAATAATAAATCATCGCACTTTGCATTGAAATCATGTGGTTATGGCTGTGATGACCTATTAGTTCAGTGTGTTTACGCACACAAACATATCTTAATTACTGTGAATAGAGACATTAAAGTAATAGCTCAGTTATGGTGTTTACATGGTTCACATTAACCCAATGTCCTTAATTACCCATATTTACTTGAGTTTACTATCTGGACTGATATGTTATAGCCCACACAAAGAGAAAATGCTATTTTCTTTTCCTTTTTCTTAATAATACATTTACTGAGCACTTTCTCTCAAATGCAATTTTCTTGCTGTATTAGAGCTGTGTGGGGGAAATAAACACTATCACAAGCCATGTCATTCATTTTTGAAAATCCAGAAACTTAGTATTACACTTCCATGGTGATGAAAGCGTGTGCAGATGCAGATGTAGTTCTTCCAAACTTTGCTGAAGCATGCATTACCCGTGACAGAAATACACCAATAGGCTTTGGAAAAGGAAGTGCAGGGATTGGATTAAGTGCAGCAGACCCTGGGACGATGACCCACAGGATCATGACCACTCAGTTAATGCAACCGCCCCACAGCTTGGACCTAAGGCTGCTCAGCTACCCAGCCTACTCCTGGCTATTGTCTGCTCGCAGGAAAATGGAATAGACAAGCTCTGGCTAACCCAGCAACAGTAAATCAGAGACTGTGCCCAAAGCTTCCATCACAGTATCAAGGATCAAGCTATTGCACTCAACAGGCGGACCCTGTTCCTTGCTGACAGAACACAAGGGGAGGCAGACTCTGTGTTTACATCAACGGTGCTTGGTGCTCAAACGTAGTCAGAGTTTATGGACTTTCTTATGTTAAATTGCTGACCATATTATCAATCTTGTTGCTACTGTTTACATTCCCCCAGACGTAAATTCAAAAAATGCACTGCAGAATTATTTCTTTCTGGGTGTGTATGTGTATAGGTGTATGTGTGTGACTAGGTGACTGTGTATGTAGGATGTGTGTGTGATATATATACAATAAAATACACACACACATACATATTTTATTATTTTCTAAATTGAAATTTGTAAATGGAGGAACATGGATGTGTGTCTGTTTAATGGAAATTCATTGAATTGAATTAGTTGTTTCATTTCACTCCAAACCATAAATGTGAACCTTGCAGTGGAGCTAGGAAAGAAAGTCAGTAGGGTTCATCATCTGGGAACCATGAATGTCTGTACAGGATTTTGGTGCAATCTGTCCAGTAGATGTTTTTAACAGTATGAGTGCAAACTTTGACCTGCTGGTGGCGCTGGAGGAAAAGGGAGGAGATCACTTTTCAGAAGTCAGTAGGGTTCATCCTCTTGGGAGAATAAGCTTATAAAAGTGGGCCAAAATGGTCAATTGACCTTACATTTCTCTGACCACAGAAGAAATGATCCAACTGTATTCACAAGCTGAGTAGTCCCTGTGACTAGTAAACAGATCTTGCTATAATTGAATCATTGCTGCAGATAGTGTGTAAATGCCCTGTGTGTCTGCTACCCACCAGGTATTTCCTTTTCCCCTCCAGCTCAGAATTTTTGGGAGCCATCTCTACATTCACTCAACCCATGACCCATTTCCTCCTCCACTCACAATCTTTCCTTCCCTCTATCCATCACTCCATCTTTTCCATTAACAGTATGTGACCTGTAGGTAAGTGCTAGTTGAATTGGTCCTCTCCTCTCTTCACTGTGTTTTAAATAACTGCATTTCATGGCCTCTGTCTTCTGAGCTCTTAGCTACCCTCCCCATCTCTTCCCCATGTTCTCTCTCACAGCACCCCCATCCCTGCTCATCCCATCTCTCCCTTCACTGTTTTTCAAACTGAGTATTTGTCACAGCAGCTCAGTAGTTACTACTGGTGAAACTGATTTTATCTTCAGCCGTATGTTTGTCAGAGTGGATTTTGCATGTCTTCAACATATTTGTGTGAGAACACTTCCAAGTTTTACAGACATATGAGTGAGTTGGACTAGAATCACTAAAGTGCCCGCAGATGTCAATGTGTTTGTCTGTGTTTATGTTGTGTTATCACTGTGATGGCTGTGTGACCTGTCTGGCTCATTTTCCTGCATTCCACCCACTTTGTACTGGGATAGATCCAGCCTCACTACGACCCTGAAAATAAAAATAAAAAACAGTCTCTCTCTCTCTCGTGTGGACAGGGAAACCCCAAATTACCTGCAATTACAAATAACATCATTCCCTGTAACACAAAATATTGGTTTCTTGTGATGCTACATATTCTAACAGTTGTGTTTTTGGCTGTTTTATGAGCTGCGCCTTGTGAGATAAATGCTTGAGAAATTATGACAATTTTATCTATGGATCCAGAACGCAAGACAGATATTTGTGTTCCATTTACAACCTCTAAACAATAATCTAAAGCAGAGGCTCCCTTTTTGGGAACTTCGACTTGTCAAACACAGCTGTCACTAATTACATCACTAATTGCTGCATTGCTATAATTGCTGGAACTGAGCCATCGTTAATGTTATTAGTTCCACCTGTGCACTCCTGTGTCTACTGGTTTTTGAATCCAATTCATTTGAGAACGACATAAAGAAAAGAAAAAGAATGGTAAAGACAAAAGAGTGCTGTGATGCTAGCAAGGAAATATTTCATACATCAAATGCCTATTCTTTAGTTTACTGCAATACAACCAGTCAAAGCGCATAAGTTATTTGTATGGTAAATGGTCATGAATAGTTCATCATTTTAACCTCTTCGTTGGACAGACCCGCTTTTTCAAATTCTAACTTTTAATTAAAGTAGTTATTAGTGACATGTACGACAGCCAATCGGAAGGAGGCATTGCGATGACAGCTGTGGTAAGGGTGGTCACCAGGGGATTTGCTCAGGATCATTTAACAAATAACATGGTGACTTCTTTGGCCCTCTGTAAATTTAAAACAGCTGGTTAACATCAACAGCACTGGAAGTTGAGATAATGAATTATGCAGTGGAGAAATGAACACAACAGGGGCTGTGAGTGTGGAGGACGGAGGGTCACCGGCGGCTGCTAATGATACCTGTAAACATGGCCCGAAGCATGCTAATGCTACCAAGGAAGCGCTCTCCAGAACTGATATTTTGGTAGGTGTGTATGCTCAGTTACTTCACATTTGAGACATGTTTAAGACCGATTTTAATCTCAAACACACAAACCTTGTTAAAACCTATTGTAGTATTTTTATTGTAGCCTATTGTTTTTAAAAATTGAGCTCCTGACTTGACGTTTGGTTGTTGCCACTCTGAACTTCCAGCCCATTATTCTTCCCTTCAGTGAGCCATTTCATCATACTCCACTGTGTTTGGCACAACTGTTTGAATTCTATGGTATCAGCAATGTGACTGGTTGAGAGAAAAATAATTGATCCCCACACGCCTCCGATTTACATTCTACTTCATCCAAACATTCTGCACTGTGCTGCATGTATGAACTGAAACCTGCTTAGTTACGCCCTCAATCGTCCCTACCAACATGAGGTGATTTAGGTTTGTCTTGGCAACAGCACAGTTAAAACAAAGAGCCCTTCATTATTAAAATGTTTTAAACATGAACAAAAATAAAAAGATTTTGGATAACTTTAGTCTCAGTGTTCTCATAATGTTTCTTACCAACAGACTAATCTCCCCAAACATTCGGCAGAGATTTCTACTTGTTAACGGATGGAAGTAATAACATTATGATGGCTGGCGAGCCAGTTCTGGGGCTGTGGTGTTGTTCGTGCTCACTCACTGACAGGGCTTACTGGGACACTTAATGGAATTGAGCTATTGTTATTATTTATACACGTGCTTTGACAAGTCAAAATGTCTGCCGTAAAAAAATGGTCTATCCCACCCAACACTTGACATGTATTTTCAGCTGTGGGGTAATCAGAGTTGCTTCAATGTGTTGCATAGACCAAGGTGGTAGTAATAGACCAAGTTTAGAAACAGTAATTTACTGTATTTTGAGCTGAAAATATTAATTGTGGATACTTATGTTTTTACCCTTTTTTTCACATTTCTTCACCTGTCTCTCTCTCCCTCTCTTGGTCTTTCTCCACACTCACTCTTTCTCTCCTTCCTCATCACACCTCACCTGCATCAGTTTCTCCCACGTTCTCTCCCACCAGGAGCTTAAACCCCCCCCCCCCCCCAACCTCCATCTCTCCCTTAATGTGTGGATGAAGTGAATGGGCCAGTCAGACTCTCTGCATACATTTAAATTAATTGGGGGCATGAGAAGCAAACTCAGACTTCAAACTTCATCTTCACAATCCAATCAGGTGTATTTAACACACTAACAGACTGAAATACACACACTGGGAGTGTTAATTAGTGTGCTGAGCACTCTGTGCACTGCTTCTAGGTAAAGGTAGCTGCAGTTGCAAAGTTTAAGATGAATCATAATTCATGTAGACCGTTTAAAAATGTTTTCACCTTAACTATGCCATTATCGTGTGGGCAATACAAAAAGAGATGAAAAAATTATTTAACTTTCCAACCAACAGTATATACGATTGTTTTTTGGAGTAATAGTTTCTTGTTATACTGGTGTACAAGTACTTCCCATGTAACTCCACCAGTTTTGTTGGGCTTTGTGGTTTCACTTAAGCTGCAGGATTGAGCTAAAAAGCTCTTTTAGGACCTGCCAAACTTTTCTAGACTCCTACCAAACGCACCAGGTGTCGGCTGGTACATACTTCGTCAGGAAGTAGCCACAGCCTTGGGCTTTGAATCGAATAAAGTTTAGCTTGCTTTAGGCTACATCAACACAAATACATTTTTACATAACTTTTGATACATTTACGCCTGGTGTCCACACTACTTCAGAAATGTTTTACTTTCAAAATGGAGACCTTGTTTAGTTTGAAAACAACACAACTGCATTTTAGTAATTACGGGTAGAAACAGAGACGTTTTAAAACAGTGACGCACACACCCACGTTAGCTTCCTGACCATGACATGTCCTGCCCTGATTCATCACATGACCATTTTCCACAAAAAAGTGCGTCAGTCCAAACTCTCTGATCTTACTTTTCTCCATGCTTTTCTTTGTTCGCAGTATTTCCTGCAACTAACTAAGCAACCAACTAACCGCAGAGTAGATGATCTGCTTCCTGTTTACACTCGCATGTGCATGCCTAGTGCACATGAATGGTCATGTGATATGCGTATTTAGGCATGTAGTATGGAAAGCTATTTTATCTGAAATGGTGATGAGCGCTCACGTATACGGTGACTGACGTACATTTTCCCCAGTGAGGCCTTACCGTGTGTAGTTACAAACCTGTATACTTTGCCATGCGTAGAGTTTGCCGGGAGTTTGAGTGGAGGAGAGCAGCAGCACATTCAGTACTTACATACTGTAAGATCCCGGTAAAAGCAGGACTCACTGGACCAGCTCTCCATTTAAAGGGTCCGATCTCTAGTTCTATGGGATCTAGCCCTATTAGAAATTCTGCAGATGTAGCTGGTGTCGAGGAAACTCGCCTAGCTTCTACATTTGGTCGTCTACTCTTCTTCCTCTGATAACTACAACCGACTGAGTAGCCTTAATTGTCAACTTAAGCTATCAGACACTCCCATTAACGGCAGCATTCCTCTTGTAAATCTGTGCACTTGCTTATAGTTAAAAATGCTAGGTGAAAGTTTGATGGCTTGGATACTAAGCCCTCAGGGTCTATTTAACAAACTAGTGGACTAATGCAGAAAAGCCTTGAAGATGTTGAGCACACATACTCGTAACTTTTAACTATCATGAGAATGCTATATATATAATATTAATGTTTTTATTGCAGAAATTAGGCAAGTGTTTTGTGCAACAGCTTTTCAAATCAATATTTAATCATAAAATGACCAAACTCTTATTTCTCTAAATCTTCCTAAATCTCAGCATATAACATTTTTGGGTACGAAAAGACAGGTCTAGGCCTAGGCTAGCCTGGCCAGCGATAACCTTCCATGATCCTCCTGCCGAGGTGAAGAGCTGTCAATGGAAATCCATAACAAAAAAAAATCAAGTCCATTCCAATTTTCTTTGTGTTCCTCGTACTTCTCAGTAGTTGTTGCTGATCTGTCAGGGTTCTCTAGTGCTGGCTGGTATCTGATCCTTTGTAGTTCCAAAGTATCCCCTTGCCGCTCACACCGCTCTACTCCTCAAATGCCTCAGACCTTTCTTTTTATTGTTCGGTTTCTCAATGATTACACACTATTTTCAAGTTATATCTCATACACACACACTCTCTTATTTTGTCGTTCCTTTCTTATGTGTGACATTTGAAAAGTACTGGACATCTCTTGACATTCTTTCCTTGTGAGATAATTATTCATTACACACACACACACAGACAGTGATGTTCACATTCCCTCTCTCTATTGTTCAGTGCATTTAGTATTGTCACACTCATAAAACTCTTCTTCACCCAACATGATTATTCTTACATTAATCATGGTTCTATTTATTGATTACAACTCCCACATTGTGAATAACAATCTCTTATGTCCTTTTGGAAGTCTTTTGTGTTTATTGTCCTGATTATACTCTTTCTAGAGTCCTGTTCATGCTTGTTGGAGGTAATATTCTGGGGTCTCAAATCTACTTGACAATACCAAGACAACATAACACTCAAACTCCCCGGAACTATACCGCACAAAGTTAACACCTAGTTGACAAGCCAAATGGAAGGAAATCTACAGATGTACAGATATTTTATTGCTGCTGCATCCTGTATTGTTGTTTGTCTGACTTTCTTATTTCACTTGCTTCTCTACAAAGTGCATTGAATGAAATTTGTAACTGCTGAATTTGTAACGGTCCATAAAATCTGTTGAACTGACCTGAATAATTTACTAACGATTCCAAGCACATCAGAGAACCTTGCTTTCATTTGTTTTTGAAATGTGATTTTTTTTTTTGTCCTTGGCTGTTGCATAATATAGTAGGGACACGCTGGGTGAAAAAATAAACGTAACACATTGTAACATAAAATACAAGAAAAGATGGAGCCAGAAATCAAGAACAATGGTCGTCTCATTTGTATATTTCCCCTCTGAGATAAAAGCCTTGGTAATCGTGTCTTTGTCATTACTTTTCACCACCCCACACACACACACACACACACACACACACACACACACACACACACACACACACACACACAGGTGTAGTGTTCCAGTGTTATTACAGTAGAAAATTGGCCTTTCCTTCCTCCTGAGAGATCAACCATCGATCTTTAGAGTCAACACAACACCTCATGCCTCTCTGATATTTGCACACAGGTGCAAACAGACAGTAAAACAGGCACACACATGCAATCAGAAAATTAATATAAGAAACCCCACCACCATCCTCTACACACACACGCGTGCACACACACACACACAGACACAGAAGTGACACTGTGACCTGACAAGATTTTCATTTAGATAAATAGAGATGCAAAACAGTTTTGTGTCCTACTCACCTTGTTGGAATTTAAGACACCACCTGCTGTCTTCAAGGCAGATTCACACTCATCTGAGAAAAATGAGCATCCACTACTCGGTGTGGGCCTCAGTGACATGTTTTTCTTCTGGGTGTGCTGAATACCAAATGTTCTCCAACATGTCTGGCTTCCTCTGGTGAACACAACAGTGTTTTCACTGACTGCCCACTTTACACCTCCCATTCAACTCTATTTAAATCGCTCTTTTTAGCAGCTTATGGCAAAGGAGTTAGTCTATTTTTGTTCTAGCCATTTTCTCAGCGGCTGCCCACTTCACACGTCTTCTAGGACTAGTAGAAAATTCACATCATGAACAAAAAACAGTTGACAGCAAACAAGAGCTTTTTTTGATGAAAAATGGCTGCAACTGTGTGTGAAGTTGTTGTTTTGCAGCTCTCCTTGTCAACCTGAGTCGTGCAATTGTTCACTGCACATTCAATCAGTCAATCAGCTAATCAATCCATCAATTAATGAGTCAAAGGTCTTCATTTCACATACTTCATATGCAGCTCGATATTCTTCACAGACACAGTTGGCTTTCTTTTCACATTTGGAATCAGGAAACAATTTCTCCACCATGATCACTCTTTATCAAAGCTGCACCTGCCTTATGGCTATATATAACTTGGTGTTTCTCACCTCTCCCACATTTTTTCTTTCAATTTACCACCCTCGCTCCCACTCTCACACTTGTCTTGCAAGTCCCATCTTTCCTCTGCCTTCCAACTGTCATGCTAACAGATACGTGGCCTTCCACGCTTTAACCCTATCACCTTTAATCATTATCTTTCATCCTTTATGACGGTGTCTTCTGTGTGTGTGTGTGCCAGTCCTTTTCTTATACATGTGCACAGATTTGTAGACATTTGCTACACACTCTGTTCTACAAAAGCTGGCTTTGACAGAGTGTGAAATAAAGTGAGAGAGAAGAAACACAGAGGGGAGGAAAACAGATTTTGGTTGAGTACAGAGGAGAGAAAATCTATGGAAGTTCGTTAATGACTAAAGCAAGCACAGGTTGTCCATCTGAGAAGCAAGGTTGAATGTGTTGAAAAAGCTCTTCTATTTTTTTTACTATAGTTCATTTTAGCTTCTTTTGCTTACGTCTTTACAGAGCATAGTTGTGTTGAGGCCTTGTGCAGGGCCCCTGGGGCAAAAATGAACTGCCAGGCAGTACTGGAGTACTACCTGACCATAGAAAGTGTAGTGTAGTGTTACAATGCTTGTACTACAATACTAAAGCTCAGTTCTGGTACTTTGTACTTTCTGGTCATTGGTTCAAATCCCCAAATGATCTATCTTTATGTCTACCTGACCAGGACCTGTGGTTACAATGTGAACTTGGACCATTTTGTTTCTGACTGACAGTCAACGTTGTTGGTTTTTTTCAACCATAACCACAATCTGTCCTCAATCATAATCTTGTAGTTCTTTTTTTAGCCACAATTACAATTGTTTCCCAAATGTTTTACCCAAAGCATGCAAATAAGGGCATCAGATTTGGGCTCTCATATGGGTAATTTTGGAAGGTAATGGCAAACGATTTTGTAGCTTAGTTTGGAGGACATGCAGTGTTGAAGTAGCTGAAGTGACATCCTGTTAGACCACTTATGTGACATGAGTGTACTTTCCTGTGAGCTGCATCAGCTTTTTCGTTTGTCTCAACAAGACTTTAACTATGAAGAAATGCCCTTTATGGCCATGTATGATGACTGTGTCTTGTTGAAGCCTGTTAACCAGAAAGTTGTGCTGATGATCTCAGGCACTCTAAGTATACTGAAGCAGTCTGAGAAAATAGAGCAGATTTCAGTCCGACCCACAAATCTGTCCCTGTGCCCACTCAAATCTGAACATAGCGCTTGATTACTGCTTGATTTTGATTTGTGCTTGCTCCTTAGTTTTGATGTTAATAAGCCTCCACATAAAAGGCACAGAGAGAGAAGCTAATCACAATGCAACAAGCCACAAGGGAACAAGAGACAGAGTAAAAACAAGCAAGAAAATCTATGAACCAGTGTGTTTTTAGACTTACGAGTAAGAGTGAGAGAGGGAATGCTCCAAAGGTGAGAGGGAGGAAAGCCAGGAAGAAGAGGATGGGGGAGAGAGAGAGAGAGAGAAAGAGAGAAGTGATGACAGGTTATTTTTCACCTTTCCTCTCCTGACGGCTGATGTTATTTCCCATTCTCCTTGGACACACAGCAGATCCAATCTAAGGCTTCTCTGGACGGCCCTTCTGAAGCCCCATAACCAAATGAAAACCTTTATTACATACACCTTACACAAACCACAGACTGCACTCACACGCACGACGCAAAACAGAGAAACTGCACAAAATGTACACTGTATATCCTGTATACCTACACTCAAAAGAAAAGAAGAAATATCACACACGCGCACACACACACACACACTTGTATATGCAATCTAAAAATCTGACATGTAAAGGCTGCAGAAGACACCCAGTTTGTATATATCTGCAAATACATGCTATTTTTCAGTTACATTCCTTCTGAGTGGGTGGCAAGCTCCATGTATCCAGCCTGAATGGGCATTTATGATCTGTGTGTGTGTGTGTGTGTGTGTGTGTTAATAGTAAAGGCCATGAGGTGAAGGTTTAATTCTTTGGCTGTTAGTTAATGGAGTTTTATTATTGTTCACAAGCCTGAGTGTGTACACCTGAGACATATACAGTATATGTACACAGACAAACACACACACACACACACACACATATATGCAAGTACAACACTGGAGAGCCATGTGCGTCAGGCTATAAAAAAAATTAAAGCCCCACAGAAGATCTCTTCAGTGAGTACTGGTAAATGATTATTCTGCCTCTTCCTACCTCCCGCTCCACATTTTCTTCCTCCTCCTCCTCCGCTCTCTAACCTCCCTCATATCTCATGTAAGTATGATCTCCCCACTGTGGTAAGACTGTATTTACTCTAATTCTAAGACTGATATTGGGACTTGAAGAGAGATTCACATATAGTAGGAGGTGTACAGATTGATATGTAGCCACATTTAAAAGGCAGAATGAGGGTCATAAGGAGAGAAACAGAGACTCCAAGGGACAAAGACAAAGAGAGGAGGGTGATGACAGCTAATCAGATAGGTGTGTGAGAGGAGAGTCAAGGTGAACGTTTCTCTTAATGTGCCACTACTACTATGAGGTTATTTCAGTCTATTAACGTGATGCGGAGAAGGGTCGCACCCTGGGAACTGTGGGAAATTGAGTTTTGTAGGCACTGGGGGTATGAGTGTGAATGAGAGAAAAGGGAAAGGTCAAAATTAGACTTCCTCCTCTAGCATTTCTCCAAAAGTGCAAATCAGATCCAATGATCTGACTGCTGTCTCTGCTGTGTTATCTAATTCTCCATTTAACACCATTTGACACATATGTAAGAATAAATGACAAACACAAATTGAATTAAAATTTGCACCTAAATAGTCATTTGGATATAAACTTTAGAATCTCCCTGTCTGACTGTAACATCACACTCATTGTTAAGTCAAATCAAAAGTACAGCTGACCTGCCATTCAGACAATGGAATAACTACCATGTCTGTATGAGTGATTCCAAGATATTGACCTTTTAGGTTTATGTTAACATCATCAATGGCTCATTGAAAGACATACAAATTCCATTATTTATAGGAAATAAACAACAAGCAGCAAGACAGTCTGCTCGATGACAAGGATGATGATGACCATCCTGGCAAATGCCACACTGCTCCTCATGGCTCTGTGAGAGATGACAAACCTGAAAGACATGATGATGATTTCTGGGTCCTAATGGAAGACAAGGTTGATCCAGGCCCACATTAGGGAGGAAGCTCACAAAGTGGCTCAGCTGATAGAAAAACACTGCAGCTGTAATGCCCAAACGTGTGTTGACCTTCTAATACGTGTCGACTGTCATGGCAGCTCCTCGTTCCCTGTTTGCTGAGAACTAGATACTTGACGGCTTGCTGTTGGTGCTGACGTGCTGAGGTGAACGTATTGTGTCATTTCCGGTTATTGGCGTTTCTGTGTTACTGGTAGCAAACTTCGCTGCTCTAGCTAAATCCAGTCTATTCTG
>JAVQJL010011224.1:0-23949 GCA_036024295.1 Nannoperca obscura
GTCTTGACTCTATTTTCTATTCATTTCACAACGTATGGTGGTGAATAAGTGTGACTTTTCATGGAAAACACAAAATTGTTTGGGTGACCCCAAACTTTTGAACGGTAGTGTATATCCAGTTTTTATAATGTCATTCTGAAACTCACATTTGTCACTTGTTTTGAGCCTCATTTCTCTTGATAAATCTACAAACCCTTGCATTTATTTCACACTTTATCTCTCTCTCTCTCTCTCTCCCTAAAGTTTGTCACAACATGCTAGACTCTGGGCGAACTCCAGGGCAGAAGTTGAACAAAACAGATCTGGTGGCAGCAGTGGCACCCTCGCCCTCATTTCTTTCCTCTTCCCATAAATGATGAATCTGCAGGCAGGGTGTGATTCTCGGGTCTTTTTGGGTCACATAAGCTGCTACAGTTGCCAGTCCTGCGGCACAACGGAGGTCTTGTGTAAACGGCTTCTCCTGTAATGTAGTAATTATTTCCTGTTGCCTCTTCCTTGTCCTCATAACAACGACTCTTTCCTTTAAAGAATGCTGTTGACAACAGATTTTTGGGAGGTTCACTTTTTCTTCTGTTGTTGCAGCTGTTTTGTTCCACTTACTGTCCTCTTTATTGGCTGCCATCTTTTGTGAACTAGAATGTAGTATTGTTGTTCAAGATTAAAATTGATGAGGATAAAAGGAGTTCCACCAGTTAGCAAAGTTGTCTTCTCTCCTTTTTATTCCAGCCATTGTGCCTTGATTCATTGTGAGAGCAGAGGTTGATTGCTTTACTTCAACTTGAACTTACACAAGGTCAACATTCAAGATATGAACTGACCTTGTGTTGTCTCTCTTCTGTTTCCATGTTCTTTTTCCAATTAAGACCGGTTGACATTAGTCACATCTTGACACGAGTGCTTTGTGTGAAGCATGAATTCCAGATATTTTATCTTCAGAACCGTTCATATGAAAGGCTGAAGTGCTGTGAAACACCTTCCAATTGCTTCTTGAGATGTGTTCAAAGCACCTCTGTGAGCCTCTAATGTGCCGTTTAAATGTGCTGTTAATATCAGCAGAAAAAGAAGTGCTCATGCCATGCACCACATTTTGCTAAATATCCCAGAATGCAATGGTTGTCCTTTGCTGCACATGCACATTAAATGATATTATAGTTATGCAACTCAGCACCTGTCAGTGATTTTCTTAAAATGATGATGATGATTAATCTATCCTGAATCTCCTTTGACTGTAGAGCACTGTTATGTAAGAAACAGTAAGCGTGAACAAAGGAGTGACTCGGACTCCTAAATAGTCTAAATTGAACACAAATATAAAAAAGGAAAAGAAGATCTGCTCTATTTTTGACAGTATTCTGTCAAATAGTTCCATAAAGCACAACCTTTCTTTGAAAACATGAAAGCCAGCAGTTGTAAATAGTAATCCAGCATGATCACACTGCTGCAGCATGACGGATGATGAGGATATACTTGACACTTTTATCAAACACGTCCTGCTTTGTTTGAGAGTTCACTCGGAGGACAGAGAACACCAAAGGTCACAACGTTAGGTGTGAATGAATGCTAATCACACCCCCTCTCCTGGTGTGCCTGCCAACTTTCCTTTAGTGATCATCTGTTATCTAATATCCTAATTGCCAGGCTAAATATTCCTCTCCTTGATTATCCACAACATCTTTGAGTTGGCATACTTGCTTTCACCTTGTAACATAGTCATGTAATACATTGTAATAAAATAAAAAACAAAAGCTGCTTCAAAAGAAGACTAAGGTTTTACTTCTCAGACAGATATTCTGCATGTCTGTGTTAGCTGTGGGGTTTAACTAAAGTCATCAGCTGAAATGAGCTCCTATCAGGGCTGATTCCTCAGGACCTGGATGGACTTTTTGCTTGATAACTATTTGTATCTTGATTTTGACTTCTATCTCTCAGGCCTGGGAAACTGTCATCGTCATCACTGTAGGGAAACAACCCTCTGAAAGTTGGTAGCAACCTGTCATGTGATCCCTTTCTCCAGCCTCAGGATGTGTTTTGATTAAACGGATATTCTTCCATATTACCTGGAGGTAATGGGCCCTTTTCATTTATATGGATGAAACATTAAAAACATGTTCAGATATTTTTATGATTGATTATATGCATCACAATCATAGTGGGGCTTTCTTCAGGCTAGCTTAGACAGGGAATACAACTACAAGTTAAATAAATCACACAAATCATTAGGATATTTAAAATAATAATAATAATAATTAATACATTTGCTTCAGGAAATAAAGACAAGATGCAGTTTCCAGAAGAACAATGTTAAAAAGGTCCCCAGAAGTCTAAGTGCAGTTTCACTGGGTTGAGGAAGACGTTCTGCATCTCAGAAACATTTTCTAATTTAAAGCTCTTCTCACACCTTTTTCTGACGGGAGCCATTGTTTGCAGGGTAAAACATCACAGCATCTGCTTTGTCTTGCCAGAATTTGCTTTGCTGTTTCCTGTGGACCACTCGCTCTAGAAATAATTGGCTTGCAAAGTGTGTGGTGCTGCTTACAAGTGCTCCATGTTAGCAGCTCCTTCCAAGTTCTGAATTCAGCTGGTCATGCACTAGAGTGCTTCAGGTCAGAAATAATGACAGAATGGATCCTGTAGCTTGTTTTTGCTTTTTGTGGCTCTTGTATTATTTGCAAACAGAAGGGCAGAGAGCTACTTTGTGCTGTTGTTGCAAAACAATTAACATTCGCATCATGAAATTGCTGTTTTAATTGACATAACCACCAAGGTTTAACAAAAAGTGAAACATAACGGTGACAAAAAAGACTAAATAACAAAATTCTTATTATTTTACCATCAATTGATAGTAAAATTTGTTTGTTTCGAGGTTACAATGAATAATTATAGGGTATTTTACATTGCCTTGACAGTCCCAAATAAATGAAATCACAGCAAAAGCTACAATTTGAACTTATGTAATATTTATTTAAGTTTTCCCAATCTCCCTGTAAAGGCAACATGAGTTCATCTCAGTGCAGTTCTATATCTTCAGTGAACATTATCACCCCCCGTTTCATTTCTTCCACTTTTCCTATGGACTTATTTCTAATCTAATATCAACTGTCTTTGCAGCTGCGTTCAGTAACATTGCTGATGTTTCCTCTGAGTTATGGCACAAAGGTCCAGCAGTGAAATTACATTTTACATGTAGAAGAATTTAAATCGCATCATCATTTGGGAGATAAAGTGGCTCCCAGTTTCCAGAAGGTTTATAACTTTAAATTCCTTTGTGGAGTATTATCCTTGCCTCTCAGACATGCCCTCGAACGGGATCAGCAGCCTGCAAGTGACACTTTCACAGTGAAGAAAATATTTCCGAAGGGACATAAAAATAATCCAAAACAGAAGCTAAAAGGGGCAAGTTTAATTAGCTGATTACCCTGACGGACTTTCCTGCTGCTTAATTTTATCCAAAGGTCAAAGCCTTCGTGAGACTATTGTTCTTCAACACAAACTGCACGCTCCCCTGCATAAATCCTCCCCTGTGCTACCTTATTTAGGCAAGTCCACTCTTCCCATTGTTTCAACTGCCAAAGGCCACTTCAGCATGCGAAGCAGAAAACACGTGAAACAGAGGGTGAAACACTGAGTATTACAAGGGAATTATAGTTTAGAGCAAAGTTACAATGAACATACTGAATTTCTGGGATTTGTATGAGTTTGGTAATGTGTTTTTGACAGGTGTTTTCCATCCTCATACACTACATGGCCAAAAGTATGTGGACACCAGGACATAACACCCTAATGTGATTGATCCACCTCCACTCTTCTGGTTCCAGGCTTGTCCTCCAGGTTTTGGAACCTGGCTGCAGGGGTTTGCTCCCTTTTAGCCACAAAACCATTAGTGAAGTTGGTCTCTGGTGTTGGGCAATAACACCTGGCTTGTAAACTGTGTTCCACTTCATCCCCAAGCTTCTTGGATGGGGTTTGGTGTGAGACCTCTTTGCAGTCTAGTCCAGTTCTGGCACATCATACTGGGAAACCATTTTCACTATGAACCTGGCTTTGTAGTACAGCAGCACTGTCATGCTGAAACAGGAAAAGATCTTCCCTTCCACAAGTTCACACAAAATTGGAAGCATGCTGCTGTCTAAAATATCACTTTGAAAAGACTAAGACTAGAAAATATAGAATTATATGCACATGAATGTCTATGCTTACTGTACAGGTTGCTGTTGCTAAGTGTGTGTGTGTGTGTGTGTGTGGATGGGGGGGTAAAAACGTGTTGCTTGGCGCCAGCAGAGATAACAGCTAATTTAATTGATCTAAGTACCTCACTACCCCCTTTAACATTCAGATGCAATGAAGAGATATTTTCTGAATCCCACTGTTGAAGAAACCGTCTAATCAATGTGACTCAGACGTGGGATTTATAAAGCACAGAGATAAGTGGTCCAGGTGATAAAGTGTTAATATTCATAAGGAGAGAAAAGGAGAGAGGGGGCAGAATGAAATGGAGATAAGAGTTTGGATTTAAGTGGTATCTCACCGTTAATGGTATTTCCAGCCCGTATCAAGATCGCTGCATAAGGCAGAGGAATGTATTTATAGTTTGTGACATGATAGTCTTCTACAGTATGAAAGGTACTTGGTAAAAGCACAGGGAGGACTTTAGGGAAGCACCTTCCAGTTCAGCCATCTTTGTTTTGACGACAGCTAACTGTGCTAGCAGAAGAAATCCAGTAGGTACGTATTTAGACATATTTCGGATAAATTCATAGTAAACCTGGAACTATACTTGGTGTGTAGCATCTGATTTATAGTTTGTCAAGTTTCATTCATTGAAAGCACCATGACAACAACAGGAAGATGTACTGTATGCAATCAGGGCATTTAATTAGATTCCCCACAGCCATTTTCATTTACTTTCTGATAGAGATTGATAGACTACACACATGGTTCTAAAACTACAGCTACAGTTAAATCCTGCTTAACAACCTTTATGATGCTTTGTTGTCTCAACTCCAAACAAACATACACGTTTTAGTTGAAGTATCCATTGTCATGGACAATGATTGTCCATGTCTGGACAGTCATTATTCACATAATGATAAAAGGTTTGTTTGCCAGAACAACGTGCTGTTGTGCTTACAACATGAGGACATGCCGACTGCTTGAGAGATGCTGGAAGACCTAATCTAGCACTTTTGCTCTTTTACCAAGAGGCATTTCTCAGACAAATCCAGTTGTACTTTCTTTTTGGGTGTTGCATGAATAACAACAACAAGTTCTGTCATGTACGTGGTACCAAACGTCCTCCTCTGACCTCGACAAATGGTTTTCTTCTCACTGTGGTGGAATAGAGTTGGGGATGTGTAAAGGAGAGGTGGAGGAGCAGAAGAAAGCGAGGGGAACTGAGGTGAAAGCCAAGTGATTAAAAAAAGAATAAGATACAAGATACATCAGGGAAAGTGACGTGTTTGTGTTTTAATTTGGGATCAGAGGGTAGGTGGAGCTGTGAATTATTGAACAACTTCCCGCCCCTGGTGAAGGGTTTAAGAGGTGGAGGTGAGGTTTCACAGGGCTCATGGTGAGATGGAAGAAAGGGCACACATTCAAACATCATGGCATGTATGCAACATTCAGTGGGAGGCATGTTTTATTTAAAAACCAGAGCAGCTCAGCAGTCTGCTGCACTTGACAACTGGAGGCATACAGAGAGAAAAGAGAAGGAAATGTCAGAGATGAGTGTGAACTTGGAGATACATTCACGGCAGGATTTCTCACTGAATCCAAAACTGACAAAAAAAATGGGGAAACAATAAATATATAAAATAAATTGTATGTATATAATTAATATTATGGGTTCACATTAACCTAATAGGTAAAAGTTTGTACAAGGTAGAGTGAGAGCAGTGAAGTAGTATGTAGAGGGGAGGTGGAGGAACAGAGGAAGAGAGGGGTTGAGGAGATCTGGGGAGCATGCTCTGGGGCTGGTTTAAAGCTTATCGCCAAAAAATATCCCCTTTCAATAAGACATCTACATTCATTGGATGCGTACAACAAGTAGGCGTAATGTGCTATGCAGTATGGCCGACTCAGTGGTACCTCACACATCCACACGTGTGTCATGTTTTTGTCAGCTGTCCAGCAGAACACTACCCTTAGTTTGGACATAGTCTGCAGGTAATCCAACTCTACAGACCAGTCCTGGTGTTGGAATTGCATTTGTAACTCGTTCACCATCAGAGTCATTAGTAGTTAATTGTGATATTCCTACCATGTCTGAATGTGGGTAGAGCTGTACTTGACTCATTCGTACACACACACGGATATATTCACAAGTACCTCCACGAGAGCTCGCTCTCTTTTTGTCTGTGTGAAATACCAGCATGTAAACACACATGCACGTACATTTACATGCACAACAACACATACAATGCAGGCATAGTGTCACACTATAAACTATATGCCTCTCATAAACTGCCAGAGTGAGACACAGCGCCCTAGATACATTTCAATCACCACGTCTGGTGAAAAATGAGAGGAAAGACTTCCCTTGATACTCAGCAAAGCTAGATTTTCATTTAAATTTTCTGTCCCATCAAGGCAGAGAGGAATGAATGGAAACACATACAGAAGAGAGATATGTAATGTCATTAAAGTAGAAAAGTAATCATCTCAGGCTTCCTTTGAAGTTTAGTATTTGGTTGTCTGCAGGTCTGATTAAACAAACCTCTGAGCAGCAAGTTACTATGAAAGCCGAACAGACGTATTGGATTACATTCGGATTTGATACATCAAACGATATGACTTTACTGAGTACCAGCGGTTACAAACACTTTTTAAGTCTTCGTTATGGCTGGAAAATCTAATTAGGAATAACACAGTGGAAGAATATCTGTTACACCTGCTCCTGTCCGTCACACAGGGAGTGCCAACTTGTTGTTTTTCATTACTGCATCCAAAGACTTTTCTCAGCACCTTAGTAAAGTTAACTGTGGTATATTTAAACCTGGATTTTATTTTTTACATTTTATTACAAATGTTGGGGTCAAATAACTAATACGTACCAAACGTTTTAGAATTGGTCCAGTAGATCGCCTCCGCTGACCATCCGCAAAGGGGACGCGTAATCCTCTGTGGTTACTTCACCTGTCAAAGTCTGCCCGTTACAAGTGCTTGTTTTGCCGCTGACAGGCTCAGATTGTGCAGAGACAGTTTTGTTAACCTCAACCTCTCGCGAGATTTCAGAGCGAGACTTTTCATTAAGCGACACTTCTCAAGAAGAAGTTCTGTTTCTGGTTAGCTGACTTTCCCAGTCTCGTGCGGTGATTGATTACTCTGGATGCTATGAGGCCCCTGTGAAGCTTTTCTTATAGTAGAGCCGTGTCTGCCTTACTCTCATGCTAACAATTTGTTTCAGTATAAGACAATTTGAACCTCCTTCATCACACTGCGTCTTCTCAAAAGAATAAAAAACTGAATGTTTGCATGTTGGAGAGAGTGATTTTAAAAAAGGATCCATACTTAAAACAGTGAATCACTTTCATGGCCACCTTAGAACCGTGATTGATTAGCAAGATAAGGATAAACCAGCATTATGCAAAAATGTTGAAGCTTTTAATACATTGTAAATAAAGATTGCAATGCATGAACCATTTCATTTGAAAGTGTTACCCTCTGAAATCCTGACTGAGCACACTGCTGTATGTCAGGCAGAAACAACACTTCTCCTCAGCTATTTCCTGTTATTTGTTGCCCAGTTTACCAGAGGTGTATCAGCCATTTTGCTCGAAAATGGATTTCATGCAGAGAAAATGGCCCAAGATGTGAAGATCACTGGACCAACCTGTCACAGTCTGACCATTGCACTGTGGCATATTTTCTTTTAATAGACCGTTGAGCCTCACGCTGCTGTGTGGCTGCACTGTATTAAATTGGTCTAAATGGCCACCCTGCCAAGGAGAAAGAAGCAGTTGTTTGGATCTCTAATATTTCTTGTGATGTTTGACACTGCAAATTGCCTCATTATTTTATTTGTATCACATCTTTAGTATCTGAGGGGGGAATCAGTGGACATAAAGACTGTTTTCTCTCTCGTACCGACCCAGGAAGAGCCGTATAACAATTGGGTTACAGAGAAGAACATTTCAGAAATCTATCTCCATTTGCCAGTTTTCTGTGTCTCTGGATTGGACAATTTCTGTAAATAACAGGGCTGCACAGCACTGCAGAGCAAGCCAAGTCCTGTCCTGGCAATTTAACGTGAAGACAGTGTCCAATTGATGATTTCTGCCTGCCCAACTTGATGTTTCTTCTAATTTGGTGTTGGTCCTTTTTAGGCTTCAAGGTCAAGATGTCCTACAGATCAGTGTGTTAAATATGTTGTGAGGAGATAAAAGTGCAGACGTTTTAACCAGACACAAACTGTGCATGGTAAGTTAGAGATATCAGCTTGTATAATATGTAGCCTTAAGACAGATCAAGTCCTGCATTTGCAGGATAAATCCCTGAGGCGCCCTTGAGCAAAGCACTTTTCACCCCAACTTTGCTGCTGTGGTGAATGTTGCTGTGTAAGTGTCCAGAAAAGGAGAGCACGGCTGAATGAAACCTCCAGGTGTGATGTTTGGTTCATGGTATATTAGTCCTGAATACAACTTCAGATAGAATATTAGAAAGTGCCACTGGAAAATGTGGTAAAATGTATCCATGTAAACCCACTGCGTCGTGGACGGTGGGTTTCTGATGACAACATATGCAGCAGAAGTTGAATGAAACTGGGAAAAGCTGATTCAAAAACTATCATGAGAAGCTGATGGTGCATTTTGGTTTCAGTATCATCCCAAAGACCCAGAATGTTGACGTGCTGCAATATTCATGAGAGAAACTTGAGCTGGAATATAACGTTTACATCACAGGGGAAAAGGGCACGTTTTGCCAAGTTACATGGAGAACTTTTGAACTGCTTAACTGGGATGTGCTCTCTCCCTACACATTCTGTTAATGCATATTCATGCTTGTGCACCAGTGTATGCATTTTCACACTTCCCCTTTTGCAGAAAGTCCTCCAGGCGGCACGTTTATATTTATATTACCCCAGCTCTGTGCTACATTGCACATTTGTGAGAGATTCACACATATGCATGCGCTCTCTCTCGCACACACACACGCATTAATACACACGCAATCTCTTCATGTTTTCTTTTAATTAATGACAATGGTGCTCATTAGGAGGCATGCACCTCTTCAATACCCTCCGACTGTCTCTCTTCCATTCTTAGATTCCCTCCTCCGAGCTTAATGAAGCAACGCTCTGATGTGTTTTGATCTCTGGTGGGAATACACAGGCGAAAGAAATGGAGTGCTAGACTTGTTAAAGAAGAGTATTACAGCAGTTTTTGTGGCGCTCGAGGTCATTCCACAAGCAGGCTATGTCTGCGACAACGTGCATCGTCCCATTGTGTTCTCTCTCGCCTCCAAGTATTTTCTTTGCTGCACACTGTTCAGTTTAATCACAACTATATGCTCTTCTTCACTCCCACAGTCCCCACTAATGAGCATGACCCACAGACATGTCACCATGTTAAGCCTCTATTCTTTTAATTATGTTCTTCCCATCCGGTTGGTGTGACAAAGGTTGCTTCCTGTCAAAGTTTAGCCCACTTAGGTCATGATGGCATGGAGAGGTATTATATGACCACAGATTGGGCACAAAGAAAAGTCAGTCCATGTTTAAAGTGACTTGTTGACTTTGATCCAGAGTTGAAGCATCTGGTTAGGAAGCTGCAGTCTGAACGCCAAACACTGTCGCAGCATTTAAACCACTTCCACTGGAGGTTTGAGACATGACTGAAAATCGTGCCTTTTAAAACAAGGCGAATGTGTTTGTTTGTGTTTGTTTTGTTCTCCTTCTCCCACACAACACATATTTGGCATCACACGTTGCTACAGTAAAAGCTGAGAACAACAAACTCGGAATGAGAGGCAGCAATATAGAGGCCTTGACAAATGATGAGATTGTTGAGGCCTCCTTAACAGCATGGTTGATATAATTACCATCTGTCATCAAGGCGTGATGAATGTGACTACAAGAAGCCCTCATACATATAGTGAGGAAAACATGCAGTTGTTTGCTGAACTGCATACTAATACGCACTTGGGTTTCTATGACAACCAGTGTTTACCGTTTTAAACAGAAATCCGACTTGTTCTGTCATGAATGCAATGTCGATCGTTGGCCTGGCATTCACACTGCAGCTGAACTACACTGATGAACTAATGTCAGTGTAGCACTGCATGCTAGTTAATATTCACCTGTAGTGCTAGTCGAGCTGCAGAGTGCTTATGAATTATATATATTATATATATTATATTATATTGGCTATTTTCTCCCAGCAGACACTTGAACTTGTTTAAGTGCACAGGCGATGCTAATGACATTAACGACGGCTCTGTTCTTACAAATAGACCTTTTTCATGGCAGGCATTTCTGAGTTGTCATGGCAGCAAAGGCAAAGGTGAAACAAATTTTGTTAAAGATGGCCGAGTTCCATCAGGCTTCCCAGTGAGCCAGCGTTCACAGTACCAGGACCCTGGAACTAGCTCAAACTAAATGGAATAATGTTATCAGTTAAACCTGAGCTTTTCCGGCTGTGACGTGCCAAAACGAGTGCTGTGAAGAAGGTCTGAAATGATCTTCAGCCATCATTAAATGTATTCTTCACACCTGTGTTTCCTACTGTGACATGTCAGAGGCCTATTGATAGCATGGCACTTGATTACTGACACGTTTGTCTTCCAATTCCTTCCTGTGTTTACTAATTATAAATAAAAAAATGAATTTACTGTCCTAAATACTCGTATACAAACACATCAGTGGACTTGTACCATTTTGTACTACAGGAAATGATGCGGTATGTGTGGTGATGTCAATCAATTTTGTGAATTTGAGATGCGACTGCAAGTTAAACTTTACAAAGATGGAATTTTCTAAACACGTAATACTTATTTGGTTTGTTTCCAATATCTTTCTGGATCTGTCTCACCACTGCAATTTATTTTAATGTGCTGCAGCTGTGAGTAGATCTTCATTATTTTGTGCATATCAATGTGGGGCCACAGTGTAATGTGTACTACAAACTACAAGTAATACACATATGCTGTTTGTTCCTAACCCCTAATACGACCTACAGGAGTGTTTCCCCACTGGTGGCAGGAGATATCACTCCAAAACTGACACAATAGGTCGCTTGTCAATCTCACTGGACTTCCACCTTTGCTTCTTTCATAATTTCTACGACCACTCAAGGTTACCGTACATACAAACATAGATATGGGCCGTAATAAGCTGCAGCACAGACGACCGTTACGGACAGTCTCTTAAAATTAGTACACAATATGGAATTTGGACACAGTCCCATCTAATTTGAAGCCAAATTATGTTTGATAAACTAAAATTACCCATTAAAAAGGATTTGTCACAACAAAATGTTTGCTGTCGTTTTTTGTTTACAACCAATATGTCTCGCTGTATTTGCCGACTTTCCCTCCCGACAGGGGAGACGCTCTTTAAGCATACCACTGGCATGCAGTCGAGTTTTTTGCCCTCCTACTGCAGCTCATTTAGTAATTGAAAACCACTCACCGTACATGAAAGACAAAAAGAGGGAAGCCATTATTATTCTGCACAGAGCAAAATCTTTGACATGTCACACTACATTCTTTTGTAAGCTTGATCTCTATGCACAGCTCCAGTGTTATGTCTGGGTGGACGTAGATGTTCTCTCAGCTGGGGACTTCTAAAAGCAGGGACTGCTGGGATATGTATATTTGCTCTGATGTCAGCTTGTCAGAACACATACAGATTAATTCCAGGAGTGTCGATGAAAGAAAGCCACAGGGGAGGAGTTGGGATGCAGGTTGGGTAGAAGAGGAAATTGAGACTTAGTGAAACAGAATAGTTGAGAAAGTGACCGAAAGATTTATTGAATAGATATAGTAGGGTCAAATTTTGTGAGGAAGCACAAACTACTTAATATTTTATTTGCAGGTTGGAGACTTGCATTTTCCTCGAGAGGCACAGAGAAAAACAGAACAGCAAGAAAGGTACAAATGGCCAGAGGCAAAGATTGATATCCAAACCAACTGAGGCATCCAATTAGGCTTTACACTGCATACTGGCATGTTAGCCTCCGTGCCACCTCTGTGCACCGCGAGACACAGTTACATATAGATATTTATTGAGCTGAAATTAATTAAAAACGTCCTTGCTGAGCAGAAATTAATTAAAAATGCCCTCGCAATGCACGGACTTGTCCTATAGGCCGTGTTCTGATGAGCAGCCCAAGCACATTTCAGAATTCATTAGCTGCTTAATGATTAGTTCCTGACTGGCACTCTCTAGATGTGCCGATCACGTTCAACAGGTTTCAGGACTATCCAGAAACCAGGAGTGTCTTTTCAATTAACAGACCATCCTTCATCAGTTTTTACAGGAGGTACATCATCATTGGCAAGTTCAGCTACATCTTAACACACTTCTTGCTACTTGCTCTTTTAAGAGAAAGTTTGATATTTTCAGTCATCGCTGGGTGTGTCCGGTGAAGATTTCCTACGACCAAGCAAAGAACCTGAAAGGTTACAGGGCCTCACTTAATGGGGATTGGATGCTTATTTTCTGCTGTATCCCCAATTCGTGATTTTGGCAGAAGACAGATGTCTTCAAGGAAATTCTCTTCCACTGCAGGTTTCAGCCCTTAAAGATAACCACGCTATTCATTTCTTCCTGTCAGCTTGCCTGACTTTGCAGTTTCTTGCACATCCGCCTGTTTCCACAATGACTGCGCTTTCCTTACATTTGTCTCTGAACACGAGGAGGCGCTTTATGTGCATCAGCCCAAGTGCCGTTCGTTCCCCGACTCCTTCACTGATGGTGTATTCCTCTTTGTTTCTCCACCAGGTGTCGAGAAGGCTACCAGGGAATCCGCTGTGACCAGTTTCTGCCCAAGACGGACTCCATCCTGTCTGACCCGAGTAAGTTTCCACCATCCATCTACCCATTAGACCAGAAGTCAGATTTAAAAAGTAAACATGAGGGAAAAGGAGTTATATTCTGATGAGGTTCAACTGGAGGAACATTTACTCTCAAGAGAACTGATCCATGTTAATAACGCACGAAATGTTCACAACCTTACACTGACCCCAGAGTTTGCTGTACGTGTTCTCGCTACCAACTCTTCAGCTCTGCCATGCAAACATGTAATATATGAAAATATTAGCTTGCCAAATATTATAAGAGCTCTCAACAGGAAAGTTTAAATAGAAGTCTCTTTATATTTGTTATATTGCACATTCCTTTTGAAATCATGTGTATATATAGTATTTCTTCAGACATTCTGCTCAGTCATTGCAGTAGCAGTGCGGCCAGAGGTTGGTTTCTTGTCTTCACGTGTTAAATTGGACATTAATTCTATTAGTGCTTTAAAACTAAACTTCCTGAGTGCATCTATGTGCACAATATGTAGATCTGATATCAGTGGGTTTTAATGCAGGTCCTCAGGAATATTGATTGGGTTTTTTATAAGATAGATAATTGCAGTTATACTAATTACATTCACCTGACATCCCAAGAAACCAGCAGCCCCTGATTAAAAAAAAACAGCAGGGCTCCGGGTCTGAACTTAAAAACCGATGCCTGTTACATGCACAATGAAACAGGACCACTGCAGAGTAGGAAAATAACTAATTGTTTTTTTAAAGTAAATTCTTTTCAATTAATTTAACAAAATGTCTTTTTTTTCTTCAGATAAACAATGTAGGAAAACAAAATGTATTACATTTCCTCAAGCAATCTTCAGTCAAGTTTTCTTTTGTGTTCAAGTAACAATAACTTGTGTTTAGAGCATTTCAACCGGAACTTTTCTGTCTTCTTTTATAGTCTCCTTTTTCTTATAATTTCTCCTCATGTTACCTTTTCATTTTCTCTTCTATCTCCTGCCTTCTCAAATAGCCTCTCGCCTACTCAGACTAATGTCACTTCTCCCATTTCTTTATCTCCCAAAGACATGGTCCTCTCAATGTCACGTAGCTGAGGGAAGAACACTCATTTCCCCAACTTCTGTCCTCACCGCTCGCTATATGCCATATTAATTTCCCTGTTCCTCTCAGCTCATTCCAAATAATATGCAACCTTGTCACTGGAGGCAGGGCAACAGCTTATCTGTGACTTTTCTACTTACAACGCGCATGTTGTAATAGCACCATGTACAGTTAAAGGACCGTACTGTGGCTTTGGGGATTTTTTACTTTATAACTGTCTAATGTCTAAAAATAAAAAACTCTGTGTGGATATATTATGAAATTTAAATTTCTCATTATGAATATAAACTGTTCTACTTGATGCATGTGTCATAAATGAGACATGTAGATCAAATGCAACACAACACTGTTATCACTTGCTCTTTGTTATCCTTTACTTTCCAGATCATTAATCAAGTCTCTGTAATGAGGTTTTTAATTCCAAGCAAGTATTAGGGTAATTATGCTTGTTAGAACCACAGTGGTGTTCACTGAAGTGGCACCCATCGCTTTGTTTGTACACCAAACCTACTGACCTAAACGCATTGGTAGCCAAGAGCTGTTACCATCCTCATCACTTACACAATTTGTCAAATGTCGGGTGGAAACAGTCATTGATTGTGTTGCCACTGTATGTGTTGATCATTGTGAAGGATCCGTGCACATTATCTTCTCTGTGTAATAGTAATTGGTGAGCACAGGCTCAGGGGCCTGAGGGGTCACCTACACCGTAAGCCACAGGATCTATTTTAAGTGTTATCATCTGTCTTGAGAAAGTCACTGAGCTCAGTCAAACATGGGGACGTTTTCTGCTCCTGATCCAATCCAAGTCATTTAATTTTGGGCAGCTGCCAATAATTGTCCCTTTTTTTGTTTAGTTATTCTACATTAAAATTAAGACGTTTAAATGTGTGATCTGCACCAAAGGTTGATTTTGATTGTTTCTTGATTGGTCCTTGTATCCCAAGAGGTACTTCTGCAGTTACATGGAGGCATGTGGAGAACTGTGAAGCTCACCTAATTAGAAAAAAAATAGAAATCATGCTTTCTCGGTTGGAGGCCAATGTCCTATTGTATGACATATTGTGGGCAATGCTTTATTTATAATAAATGTATTCATAATAATTTCATAGATATATACCTTTAAATTCAGAAGAAGGTTTCTATTAAAGCACTGGATCATTTGGAACTAATAGAGTGAAAATGGAGAAGCTGCCCAGTTGGTGCACTCACAGTTGATTACAATTAATAGTGTAACCTAGAATGTCTTTATTCTCAGAGCGTATCAGGACGACTCGTCATTTAAAAAGGTGTTTCTATAATAATGATAAAGAAACAGTTCTCAGAAATTCCTCTAGAAATCAACAGTTGCTTATAAACTCAACACAACAAACTAGTTCTTTCCAGGAAACCTCTTAGGGCATCATTAGGATTAAAGACCTGTAGAATAAATATGTTGAACCAAGAGCAGCATTGTAGAGTTTTGGTTGACCTGAGTGCCACATTTCATGATAGCAAATAGCTGCTTGGCTTTTCCTGTGTTTTATAAGCTCTCCGATATATTTGATGCACCTTAAAGGCTCAACAATGTTCCATGTAACTCCAGGGGTGAAGAGAATTGAGTTTCAACACCAAGACGTTGTTCTCTAACAAACCGAGCATCAAATCCTAACTGTAACATCCGGTGGGGTTTCTCACCTAAGTGAGTTACTTGATTATCAATCTATTAATCTGCGACTCTTCCAGGTGAATTTCCATGTAAATTGTCTGTAATGTCTTTACCAAGACATTACTAAGGATTAGAGTACTGTGGGGGAAAAAAGTAAAAGAATGGGGGACTAAGAAAACAAAAAGAATGTTAAGTCGTTTCACTGTTTGGCCTCCCGGCTGAACCCCCAGCACACATCCCACACACCTCTGTTTGTATTAGCTGTAGCTCACACTTTCACTCATTCATTTCTGATCTCATTCATATATATTTTGCAACTAACTCTCTGTCAAATCTCTATCCTCAGTTCATTTTCTGATAGTGAGAATCGATCGGCCTACTTTCAGGCCATTCTTCTCCTATGCTTCGATCCCTCTCTCGATTACCTTCTTTATTTCTGACAAGTCCCTATTTTCTGTTCTCTTCTACAAAACACAATGTCATAGAGACTGTGGATTTATTCTTTCTGTTAACACCACCATTCTCTTTCTTTCTTTTTCCCCAACATTTTATTCAACTACTTCCTGCTTCAAAAAGTTGGTAAGTGCAAAATCAGAAAAGAAGAGTGGCAGATTGTGGCCTCCATCTTCTTTCCTCACACCTCAGAATTATTTAGTCACAGCATCACTCTCCTTGACTCCTATGCTCACAGCTCATCAAATTCTAATTTTCCAGGTTGCCTTTGTGTCTCGTGCTCGAGCTTGTGTTGACATGCTTGTTCCCTCTTCCAAATTTCCCTCCTGACTGCTCCCTCTCACCCCTTCTGTCTCCTGCTAACCTCATCCGTGCCATTCTTTCCTCAACACGCATCTTGTCCATGCGTCAGACCTCATCCCTTCTCCCAAGCCTACAGTTCTCTGTCCAACTCATCTCCTAACACTAAGTGGCACGGGCCTCAGATGGACTGAGGCTTGAATTGTGCCAGCTCAAAAGGTTCACCAGCAGGGCAGACAAACGCTGCCAAGGACCTCTGGCAAGCTGCAGTCTCAGAGGAAGGGAAAGAGGAGCAAGCAGCAAGGAGGCTGGATGAAAGTGGACATGTCATCTGAGTCTCAGTGGACACAGGGGGAGTCATGACTTCAATGACTTTAAAAACACAACGAGAGTAAGACACAAGTCAAAGCAGAGAGAGAGAGAGAGGAATGTTTCTTCTGAGCAAAACAAGGAGTGCTGTACTTTATCATGAAACTATTCAGAACAGTACTGAAAGGCTCCGAGATCAATAATGAGATGCAAGACAGGATTACTGCACATAAAGCATTTAACAGACAAATTCAAGAGGAAAGAAAGACAGACTGTATAAACGGGCAGCAGCTAATGAATTCATCGATTAATCATTTAGGCTATAGAATATAAAAACAGTGTTCAACCCCACAAAACCTTCTAGTTCAATATAGAGCTGGAACGCGCTGATAAGATGATTTTGACAACCTTAAAGTTACATAAGGTAATAAAAAGAGGGAAACCAAACTAGTTATTATTAATTGATTTATAGACTACTCATGAAATATTTAAAAAACTGGATCAGCTTCTAGATGAGAGATGCAAAGGTTTTATGGATGTTCTGGTCCTGACTCTGACCAGGTGTACCAAGACTCTCACATGAGCAACATCCTTATCACTTTAGTTCTTAAATGGGGATGAGAAGGATCCCACTTCTTGAATATCTCAAGACAAAGAAGGTCGGTGGTGTTTTTGTGCACGTCCAACTCCAGTTGGTTGCAGGTGCAGGGCAAAGAAGCACGCAGTACAAAGGGTTGTGCACACACTGAATTTGATCATCTGAAAGATGTTTTATTAATGCAACATTTCCGCCATAAGGTATTTTTCAGACAAAACCACAAAGACTGAAGGTCAAAACATTTTATCAATAAAAATAACTTAGCTTGAGGCTTTCCACCACATTCTGATTTCATAGAGGGTCCCAAGTACTGTGATGTAGCTCCGAGCCAAACCTAACCAGGTCTTAAAGGCAATCCTAAAGATTTTAAACTAACTTGCAACCAGAACAGAAAACTTGAGGGGTTTCACGTGACTCACTGATGTGCATTTAGTTCTCAAAACGCCGACAAGGCTAAACAGCGAGTTCGCCACCTAACTCGTTTGATGGGATCTGTTTGAGATCAAAGATTTGCTTCGGTTTCCCCTGTATCTGTCAAAAAGCAACAAAGGCTTTCTGTTGTCATCTGTACATAAAGTACGTCAAATCAAGTTCAAACTGCTTTTGTTGTCAGGACTTCTTTTGTTGTTCAAACTGGGAGGTTGTTGATTGGCACTACCCATTCTGAGCAACTTTCACAGGATAATGCAGTATTCAGGAGCTAACGTGCCCTAGACTCTAAATGTATTCTTTTTGAATAGTGTTCCCTCTCTCTTCTGCCCTACCGCAATCTCTTTCTTTACTGCTTTCACCCTCTACATACCCCTTTCGCAATCATTTTCTTGGCCGCATTGAAAGAAATATCAAACCCTTCTGAATACAAGGCCTGGGAGTCAAGAGAGTCTAGTTTTATGATGCTGCAAGGCAGAGTGAGAATCAGCATATTTTCCTCCACAGTACAGTACATGCATTATATCACACCCCATAGACACAGAGAGAGAGAGAGAGATTTGAAGATTTAAATCTGAAGCCAAATTTAATTCATACTATCTTTATGAGATCTGATTTCATGCTTGGCAGGTTTGTGTGCGCCACAGATGATAACATTGCAGTAATCATGCAAGTTCAATTTCCCAGAGAATACAACCCGGGGTTTCACATTGTATGCGTGTTTCAATCCATAAGATATAAAAGAAGCATAAAATGTGTGATTGCTGTAAGCTTTATGCTTTTTTCATGGGCCAACTGTTGAGGCAAGGACAATGCGAGTCACCTTGGATTGTAACAATAATTCTCTGCTGAGTGTGTGATATGTGTTGTTTATTCACTACTGTGAAAAGATTTGCATTTCCAGATAAAAACAGGGACTTCTCTGAGACTTGAGACCTTAAAGACTTGACTTGAGTGAAGAATGGGGACAGATCCAGGTCATGTTTAAAAGAAATCAAAGAGAAATTGGAATAATATGGCAGTTTCCCACGACCAAGTCCCATCAGCCCCATCACACACATCTCCTCGCTAAGAGGTTCCAGTGGACGTTCTGGTCAAGTCAACATCGACGTTATGTCAATTAGTCCGTTTGAAGAAACAACAACAAAGCTACCAAGCTCTCCTACCAAATGTCCTTGGTTTAGTTTCCTCAAGTCATGCTGGCAAATTTCCTTAAGTGCGTGTTTGTGTTCGCTGGTGTGTGTGTTGTTTCTGTGATGTTCTTTTTTTCCATTTGTGTTTCTACACGGTTGCATCTCGATCCCGACATTCCCACACAGTGTTGGGAAGTGAGAGAGTCTCAGGAGACACCATGTCGAATTCGCACCATCTGATAGACGAGGAGGAAAAGAGCTGGCTTAACACTCAGAAGCTCTTGACGTCTCTGGTGCCAGCTCTGGTATCAGCCCTCCTTCTTATTCTGACTTTTTGTGGTGTAGAAAATCCACCCTACCAGGATATGGATAACGAACCGCCAGGTTTACGTGCTTGACATCCTAACGAAGCCAAAGCCAGAGGACGCCTGAGCTAGTGAGTTTCCTTAATGCCTAACAATCACCAGGAGCAGACTGAAACCCTTTGAACCCTGGATCAAGATTTAGTATTTTGTGCTTTATAAAATGATTAACATTGCTTGCTTTGTATGAAGCTCTAGGTGCACAGACTACTTTTAGTTTAATTGGCGTGTGTCCGGGGTGAAGGAAATGGCAACATTCACATCTAGACTACCCATTAAAAACAACCACAGAAGGTTCTCTTTGACGGCTTTGAAACCAGATGAAAAGACTTCATCGTACACAAACAGTGTTCACCCGCTCCTCCTCTCTTACTAGACGTTGTTTATTTGTGCTTGCATGCAAGCATGCACGCTGTACTGGATTACAATTACTAGCATAATCCACGAGCTGCTGTTATACTCTAGTAAATCAGACAGAGATTAAAATAAAGGTACAGAGCAAATTTGCATTTTCACGTACACAAACCAGGCTCTCTGAGTAAATATAGGAGATACAAAGTTTGATGACTTACATTAGCCTAATGTCCCTCAGTTAACGTTACAACAAAATTAGTTATAGTTCATGAATCTTGTTTCAAGAACGGCTGCATTGCATAACTTTTTGCCAGTTCCACATATTGTGTTGGATCACTGAAATGACCTTTCCTGCCATGACAGGTCAAAATTTCTGCTGTGAAAAAGGACTGGTTCTAATTTCATGAGTCAAATATAAAGAAGGAACGGGAGGGGCGGCTGTAGCCCCTCGGCAGCTCTTGGTGTCCTGGTCTTCAGTGTCTTGTTCTGCTCTCTGAGTTGTCCATGTGGAGTTTGTTGGCTGCAAGGGCAGTAAACACCTGTGACTTTTCAAGGGTCTGCAGTGACCAAGGCGTTGTCTTGGAGGGTAAAGGTTTGTGGCTCTAAATCACAGAAAACATTTCTGAGGCAAGTTTCACCCTCCAAGTGTCTCTGATGTCCACCGACGCTGAGACCTAGCGGGTACAAGATCACATTCTTCATTTTTTGGTTGCACTTCTTCGGTAGCGAGAGCAAGGGAAGATGGGGAGAGAGTAGAAGATTGCTGCAGTACACCACGGCAGTAGATTCTCGGCCTGAGCTTGCCAAGTTTCACACAATGTCTGATGGTGTTGCTTGCTGCATGACAAACTGATTTTCTGTAGGCAGACAAAGTGACGTAGGACTGTTGCCAATAGAGTTTTCATACTCTCAGCATGTGTTTATTCATTTCACTTTCACTGTGGGTTTAATTTTAACCAATAAAGAAAGGTCTGTTCTCTTTGTGTACACTTTGTGCTGCTGACAGGCTGCTACAGTCACTGTTGGCCTTGTGTGGAACAGTTCACTTGTCCAGAGGATAATTACAGTTTCCTCTTTCAGGGCTGAAAGTGTCAGTGTCATTTACACCCAGACTATACAGGTTCCAGGTGTCCAGCAGGGCGTTGGCAGTTTGCTACAGATACCCCTCTACTGTCAGCTTACTTTGAAACACATGTATAGGCAGAGGTTAATTAGCTGCAGGTGTCTCTCACTGACAGGCCGGGCCGCTCCTGGCTCGCTTGCATCTCAACCAATGCCCAGCCTCCACCTGACAGCGACACAGAACATTAGAGCGCGCAGCCTGTTTAACTGCCGCCAACAATCACAGATGTATCGCTAAACAACATTATCATGGCTGGTGACGCTCAGTACTACTGGCTGCACACATGTGCCCACCTGCATTTGTGTCATCTGTCACATCTTTACACACAGTGAACTGAATAATTACAGCCCTGAGCCTGTTGTCTTTGTGTTTTAGTCTATAAGTTGATCAAAGTTAATTACATACATTGTGCTTCATGTCTAGCATTAGCAGTGTCAGTAATAGCTGCTTCTCATATTTCCCTCTGCCTACAACGACAGTAGATAGTGATATTTTCTACCTCCCTCTGCAGGTGAACTCGATGGCAAACGCAAAATCGACTAATGCGGTAGAGCTTAATGTATACTGATTGCTGAGGCCAATTTACCTTCCTCCTGTCTATTTCTAAAGACAGGGATACAAGCACTCAGGAAAAGAGAGAGGCAGAGAAAAGAAGAGAAATTCATATTGATTGCAGCTATTCATCCGGCGTGCAGCCCTGAGTGACTTGGCTTTCTGAAGATATTCACACAAGTGAACAGAACATGCTTTGGAGTGAATGTTTAAGTCATTCTACACACAACATGGCATTGTTTCCTCACACTCATTGGGCTGTTTTTCATCGAGCGTCAACATACAGACCCTAATGGACCTGGAAGGCCCAATTTATAGTGAAGTATGGGTCTTGTCAGCTGGTGCTTAGTGGAGAATATGGCAGCGGGATGCAGATTATCCCAGAGCAGTGCAGGCTGGTATGCTCGCTGCCTGCACCCACCCTCCAGTCACAGGTCATTAATAACTGGGCGAGGGTGGTAGACAAGGCAAGGCAATTCTCCTGCCTTGTCTTACAGTAGCACATTGGTTGCTTCCTCTCTCTCTCTCTCTCCATCCATTCTTCATGTTTAGCTACTTCTTGTTGTTGATGAGAGTTTTTCATCCACGTTCCCCTCACCTGCATGTAGGTCTGTCCCAGTAACGCCCAGGGAGAGGTAGAGAGGTGCACAGTGTGTAAATGTACTGCTCAGACACATGGACCATTAATAGAGCCAATGAAATCCTCTGTCCACTGAAAGTCTTAAAGCAATAGTGTTGAATAGTATTGAGCTTAAATACAAAAACACCAAATACACACAAGAAAACAAGAATAATTAAAAGAAAGTTCAGCTGCTGTTGTTCTGGTTGTTGTTGCTGCCATGTGACATTTTTAAAATAACTCTTAGATGTGACTGTGTGTTTTTGACGTGTGTGTGTGTGTGTGTGTGTGTGTGTGTGTGTGTGTGTGTGTGTGTGTGAGTGAAAGCACATAACTTTAGTGATTTAAGCAACTGTCTCATCTAATAGCAGCCCCAGTGAGATAAACGATAATGACAACAAGCCATGAACGCAGGTGGAAGATGTGTTAATGGCCAGCAGACCTCTGTGGTGGCGTTGGATGGGGGACACAGTGGAGTAAAATGACTTGAAATTGTTCTGTCCAAATGGCTTTTTAATGCTCCTTTTTCTGAAGCTTTACCGGTTGACAACTGAGGATAGTGTCACTGACGGAGCGAGTGATGGGAGTTTCAGTAAGTGCCGTCTCTGGACAGATAGGCTTAGTCTCTCTCTTTCTATCATAAGAACACATTTTATATTTGATTGCCTCTCACTGCCTATTGATACATATTCTGTCTCTTAATTAGATGAATCATCAATAGCATTGATTATTACTAACTGCACTAAACAATGTGTAACAGAGGTATTAATACTGGCAGGAGAAGGATTTAACTGTTTACTGAGAATAATTCATGAATTTCCTCTTTGTGATATAAAAGAGAAAATCAGGGGAAATGAATTCTCAATAATAATAATAAAAGCTACATTCATGCATGCAGCCTTTTATTGATTCTAATACTTTATCCTCTTTGAAGAAAACTCTACTTTTCTCTTTTATATTTAAGTTAAAACAATTACTGAACGAAGGTTAACTTAAATTCAATAAGTTATACACACATTTACAGTCCAGCTGCATCCTATTTATTTTCCATACAGAGGTTTTGCTGTATAAACGTTAAGGAGAGCTTTTATTTCCATTATTGATGTAAAACAGGAACATAGTAAGAACGCAGGTAAAGATTTATTTATTTAGCACTTCAAAACGGGTGTTACAAAACACACACAGAGAGGAGGATCAAAGTATTGGCTATACCATATTATTATGTACAGTATATTGTATTTATTTTATGGTGTAGTACTTTGCTTCACTTTCTTGACCCTTCAACAAAACAAGTTTTACAAATATCTGAAAACAGCATTTAGAGTTGATCATCACTGTACGAACAAACCTGTTCTACTTCACAGCCCTTTCTGAACGCTTTCTGAATCCACTCTTCTATCCTGCCCTGGTTTCTGCATCTCGTTCCTCTTTCTTCCTCTTTCTAAGTCTGAGCTCATCACACTGTGTGTCTCCCTGTGCTCTCAGCTCCTCCTGAATAAAAGCGAGTGTCCGGGTACATCACGTTACGCTGCTTTGCCTTTGCTCCACCAGGACGTGGCTTTACTTCGGGGCCTGTGGTCATTAAAGCTCAAAGAACATGAGAACTGATCAAGGATCACTGCTCAGGTTGTGTGGCCATATTAAACTGCTCTGCACTAAGAGGAACACTGGTCCTTTTATAGCTGGTGGGATAAAAAACACTCCAGCTATCCCCAGATCACCTCTCAGTATCTGTTGCTAGGAGCACTTCACTTTTCTCATGTCAGATGAAGAAATTTAACTTACAACAACCTGTACAGCTGCCTTGATCTCCTCTATGCCAACCCCACCCCCACCACCACCAGACCTTTTGAAATCACTGAAACAAATCAGAGATGAGGGAGCAATATAGACGTCTTTCCAAGCTGAGGAACACTGAGGATAGCATTAAAATAAAACTTTCAAATGGGAACTTACGGAGGAAAAAATCCCTCCAAAACTCTGTCAACTTCCT
>JAVQJL010011226.1:0-10295 GCA_036024295.1 Nannoperca obscura
GGCAGGTTGAACTTCTTCAGCTGCCGCAGGAAGTACATCCTCTGCTGGGCTTTCTTGGTGAGAGAGCTGATGTTCAGCTCCCACTTGAGGTCCTGGCTGCGTTCTTTCTGAAGTCCACAACCAACTCCACTGTCTTAAGAGCATTGAGCTCCCGGTTGTTCTGGCTGCACCAAGTCACCAGATGGTCAATCTCCCACCTGTAAGCAGACTCATCCCCACCAGAGATGAGTCCAATGAGGGTGGTGTCGTCCGCAAACTTCAGGAGCTTGACAGATTGATGACTTGAGGTGCAGCTGTTGGTGTACAGGGAGAAGAGAAGGGGGGAAAGAATGCAGCCTTGAGGGGAACCGATGGACAAGCATTATTTTCCTGCAGAGAGACTGAGCTGTCACCAACAGTTATTGCCACTAAACTGTAACTCGCTGTACTGGAGCCTTCTAACAATAGGCGGGTCCCCTCTATAGTGAAGCTGCTGGATAGCAACCCAACAAAAACAAAGACAATGAACACTTGTAGATACAATCAATATTTTTCTACCATATGAAAAATACAGGTATACTAAATACGTGGCACAACAGCAAATGCAATGCAAACTGCATGAGGGCAGTTCAACTTAAGAAAACGTTTTACATTTTTCTCACACTAGCTGTGTCTCAATTCAGGGTCTGCATCCTTCTGAGGACGCTGCCTACGAAGGCAATCACAGACCGCGATGGCTGAACTGAGCATTGTTAAATTAGACTACAGAGGATTTCCTATTTGTGTCACCTGCATCATGAAGTGACCTGTTGTTGACAGTGGCAGACAGATTAATCATTTGGTCTATAAAACATCAGAAAACAGTGGGAAATGTTTATTACAATGTCCTAGAGTGTAAGCTGAAATGTCTACATTTTGTCCAAACAGTCCAAAACCTTAAGATATCTGCTTTGCTGTCATTAACAACTAATAAAACCATAAGATAGTCCTATATAAGAAGCTGGAACCAGAGAGTATTTGGCATTTTTGCTTGAAAAATGACTTAAATGATTAGTTTTTTATCAAAGTAGTTGATGATTAATTTTCTGCTGATGGGACTCATCGATTGATATGGGCCTTCTCCCTTATTCTGCCCCAGAATCTTTGGTTTCCCCAAACATTACACCGACGTGAGGAACATGAACCGGCAGCAGAGGCAGAAGGTGCTGGGGAAGGCGTGGAGTGTGCCGGTCATCCGTCACCTCTTCGCTCCCCTGAAGGACTATTTTGCCTGTGAGGAGCTGCCTCCTTTGACCATGTCCACCAACTCCACCACCAACTGAGATAGGGGAGCTTGATTATGTTTTGTATATTATGTATAGATGTATGTGTGGAGGTTTTTATTTTTTAGAACAACTAGATGGAGCATAAATGGTCTCCTACTACTTAAAAAGCAGAGCTCACAGACTGGTTTTTGTGGAGCACTGCCACAAGGCATCGAGTACATGGACAAAAACGTTTGCGGGCACAACAGTCACTTTGGCAGAAAATGGCTCTGACCATGCTCCTGTTTAACTGTGTGTTTCCTCCTGAACCCTCTCCACCTTCTGGAGTTTAAAGACACTGTCAATCCTTCTGTGATTGCACGTACTAAGGTTATAAATGCGTCTACACACAGCATATATCCTTGAAATGTTTTACTTTTTTTTAATAAATACATAAAAGATGTTAAAAAGAATCATGTTTAGTCTGTCATACATCAGTTCATTTTTAAGTGTGAATCATGTTGAGCTGAGAGCTGCCTCGCTGCTTTACTGTGATGTTTGAATCTTGTTTTTTGTTTCCAGGAGAGAACTTTATATTCTGTACCAACATTGCTTTCCTCCTTTATTTCATATGCCAAAACTAACTGAATTGTCAGTGCCGATAAAATTATTCAGATATTTAAGAAACTAGGTTTTTGTGGCTTATCCACAGTTTAGACACTGACTTTAATTCATTTTGTTTCTGTCCTTTGTATTTTTTTAGCAATTTTTTTTTATCTTGAATTTTGGAACCTTTTTTATGTGTATATAGGAGGATCAATTGGATTATATTGATCATTACAGATTCGTTTGGTACTGTGTGTGTGTGTGTGTGTGCGCGTGCGTGCGTGCGTGCGTGCACTGATGATTACAGTTACCTGCTGCCTGATACTCATCCGTATCATGTTTTACTTTCTTAAGAGAAACGATAATCATAAACGTAAAACCTCACCATTTCTAATCTTTTATTTTTTAAGGCACAGACATACAAAACATTTGTAACCTATTGTTACCTACAAAGTTGATCATGTATTACTACACAAGATCACAGATCCAATCCACAGATTGTTTTAATGTTTTGTTAAAAAGTAGTGTTACAAGTTTATTTTCCTTAAACTGAACTTAAATCATTCAATGAGTCATTGATTTTTTGTTTCAACAAAATCATTACTTTCAAATTTTTTTTATTGTTCTTGCCTTACTATGCTGCCACTTTTACCTTAAGCTGTAACTGACACTAATACTGACAAATGACTAAATTGATACCAAATGTTTGTATTTTATACTTATGCTGATAAAGTGTTGTGTTATGAATAATTCTAGATCGCTGAGGCACATGGCCTAGTAGACTGATTATTGTATAACATTCTAATACAGAGTACTGTGACCTATTCTGGCTGATGATTGTATCATGAACCTGGGTTTTGAGAACTGTTTTGTGAAGTGGGCTGCACAGCGTTTTGCACATTAACACCAGGGGAATGGATTTAGAGGCATGAAGGTATGAGTGACAGTGACATCTGTTCTGCCCAGGATCATCCTCTCTGTACTTTACTAGATACAATTTTTTTTATTGTTTGTTTTTTAACTAGGGACATACTGTATTTTTACATGTATAAATTTTGTCTGTGTTTAATTCTTATCTATTGTCATCGCAAATTGTGTATTTGGGCAAGTGATTGAATGAAAATAAGGGATTTTTTCTTGTGACTGTTGGCAAGACCAATAAAAGAAACAGTGATCCCAGGCATGGCCTCTTTGTTTCACTTGAATCCCATAACTGACATTTTGTTATCTGTTGAGGTTTATAATTTAAAAACAGGGATATAGTTACCACTGAGGTTGAATCCTCTCTATTTTCTCTCAGGATTTTGGTGGCAGCAATTTAATAGGCTAGAAAAGATCATATTGGTGCATAAATAAGCATAGCAGAGAAAATTTAAATAAAAGCAAGTAAAAGTACAGTAAAAAAAAGTCAAGTATATAAATAGAAAATACAATATTTTGCTATAAAAATTGAAAAGAAATATTTCCTTTTTTTAATATCTAATTTTAAAATTCTGCTTATGGCCAACAATCCCCAAATGACCCTGTCAGTCTTCAGGTTTGCACATGAAAACACAGTAACTCATTAAAAATACTGACCGTTAGTCAATGTAACAAAAGCCAGTGTTTTTTCCAAGTGAAAGGGACATAACTACATAAAATATATTTAAGTGAAAATGTATTCACATAAATCACCTGAAAAATCAATGTTCAATTTAGATATATATTGTAGAACACGCCTTACAGGATATATTCTATGTAAAATTTTTAATGAACCTTTTATCTTATTTCTAATAAAATGTATAATGTATGTGTAATGCATTTTTTCATTAAGTATATTTAAATCAATGAACATTTTCTACCTCTGCGTTTCCTGCGTTGTGTCTCGCCGTTGTTACGTTTAGGCGTTACCCATTACGCCCTGACGTCATCAAATCTGTTCTTCCGCTGCCGGTAGAGTGAACGTGAGCTGCCAAGAAGAGAAGAAAAAGCAGAAGTGGCAATAACGTTGACACAATTACAGATAGGATTTTTAATGATACAGGGTTACAGCCGAGAAAACTAAATCATCGTGTCTAAAAACTGCCAACATCAATCCACTCAAGGTAGGTTTTATGGCGCTTTAACAGGGTGTCATTTAGTGTTTTTTGCCGGCATGTGAAACGGCGGCTGGTGGAGGAGGCAGCTAAGCTCTGTTAGCTAAGATGTAAGTTGCTAGCATGTGACTAGCATGAGCATAACCGGGATGCGTCCTTTTGATTCCCAAGTAAACCAGCTTGGGCGAGGCTTCCAGTGTAGCCCACTTCTATGGCTAAGTGTTAGTTGAAATGCGGACAAAGCCAGCGCTTTCGAACTCCCAAATACTAAAAGTGTGTCGCATAAACAGTTACAAGCTAGCTTAAGATGAATTTCAGGGCGGGGAAAACGTCTTGATGTCTGTGAGATACTCTGACACGCATTAGCCGGTGATCGCATTTAGCCAGTGACAGAAACGTAGCTATCTGTAGCTACATATACGGACACTAATAAAAATACATTGGCTATTAATCAGTTGTCAGATGGTAGCTTGTTAGTTAACTGCTCATATACCGTCTGTCGGGTAGCCGCACAGCTAAACTAACGTTAGCTATTTAGGGAGCTAAGTTGCTTGCCAGTTAGTAGATGCCGCTACCGTTAGCTTTCACGTTTCTCAACGGGGCCCTGTTGCATTTAGCTAACAGTTACTTGCTATTAACCGGAATGTTAGTACATATAAGTAGCTAGCAGAGCTCCAACTAACGATTGTTTTAACTGACAATCTGACGATTGTTTTCTTAATTAATACTTTAGATCCCACTTTGTTTTATCCGACCAACGGTTCAAATCCTCATAAATTTACAACAATATTAAACACACATTTGAGAAGCTGGATGCAAAAAATATTTTTGAGTTTACATGAAAAATAACAAACAATTGTGTGTTAATTGACCTGTACTTTTATTGTTGAGTTAAGTTTTGAGTTCAGTATATTTCCTAAGACATTGTTGGTCTTTTTATTTCTCAACACGTGACAACTCTTTGCCCATAGAAGCCATTAAATATCTGAAACAGTGCCAACAATAGGTTAAAACCTCAACCGTTTACTTTCATAAATTTGCAACACAGCCTGCATTAAGAATCCCTTGATATGAAGACAACTCACATGATTAAATATTCTCACTCATTCAGATGTAAAATCATATACCAGGATCAGATTTTATTTCTTGCATCCAAATACAATAGCTGACTACGTCTGAAGTAAAACCCCCAGCTATTGTGGAAATAACTGTCCCTGATCTGGAGATGAGCCCCAGCAGGGACTTTGGATCAGGGTTTCTACCGTAGAGACATTATAGAGACTGTCATTACATATATGTAATGGTTATAGTGCACACATGATGACTCAAAACCTCAGTCTCCTCTGTAATAGATAATACTGCTGCTTAAATGCCTGTCAGACATTGTTGTTGTGGATGCCAGCATATGTGGGTGTGCCTACAGTCTTGTCTTCAGTGTAAAGTGACATGTGTTGGTTGATGGGAGCCAGCCAGTGCAACGTTTTCCCTGTCAAGAAGCCAGAGGCTGGGGCTGTGTTGGGTTTCTATCTAAAGGGCAATTCAAAACAAGATGACAACTTGCCAAAATTAGTGGTACAGACTTGTTTTTTGTTACTAAGACCTTAAATGATCAATGGTCAATCAACCCAATATTTATCTGCAGCTTTTTTGATAGATTAATTAAAGTAATTTTTAAGCCGAAATCACTGGTTTCAGCTTTCAGATTTGTTTGCTTTCTTTGTTGTCTTTAAAATTGAACTGAATATTTTGGGGTTTTGTACTGTTGGTCGGATAAAAAAGGGAATTTATAGAGTACGGCAAGACATCTTTTTTTCTTATTTTCTGGAATTTTACAGACGAAATGATTAAACAAGAAAATACTCAGCAGAGTAATCAATAATGAAAATAATCAATAGTTGTTGCAGCCCCGGTGTTACCCCATAATAAAGAATACATTATTTAAAGGCTTTTTGTGTCTGGGTAGTTCTTGGTAATGTCATCTACATTGAGTTTATATTGAAAAATGCCATAATGACACGGCTTCAAGGATACAAATGAACTCTCAGCCACCAGCTATGGGCCGGGACATTCTGCCTGTGACAAGTCAGTTGGTCCGCTCTATCGTCTACTTGGACACATGATGTCAGTCATCTCTCCATTTCACTTTCATCTTCTCCTCTGTGTCAGCAGACCGACAATGGCTGTGAACGTGTACTCCACCTCAGTGACCAGTGACAACTTAAGTCGTCATGACATGTTGGTCTGGATCAATGAATCTCTACAGATGAACCTCACCAAGATAGAAATGTTGTGTTCAGGTAAGAAAAAGTGAATCTTTCTCTTATTATGGGAGGACCCGATATGTTTCATTAACATACAGTTGTCAGACCTCCTGAAACAGATGTGGTATAGGTGTTCACGTTGGGAAATAGAGATGTAATCATGTGTGAAATTCTGCATGACTGTGATTTCACTGGTGTTATGGAACAATCGGTGCACTACTGTTGCGTCTACAATGTGAAAGTAGAAGACTGACGCTTCTGTTATCACGACCCAGAGACACAAGTTCTTTATAGGGTTTTTTCATCAAAGACAAGCTAAGAAAAATTACATTTAGCATGAAACGTAACAGTTTAGAAGTTTACATTTTTAACTGAATTAAATCACCGTTGGCATAACGCAGCCAGAGTATTTGTTTACTATTTTTGAAGGTCTAATTTCTTATACCAAATGGATGAAAGATGTCTTGATTTAGTGGATCATCCTTTAATAACCATTATGGTTAGCCAGGTGAAAGTAGACAATTTGACATCTTCGACTGCGACCAGGACCTGCAACCCTAACCGTCTGCCAGATACATGATCTAATGCTGGTTTAAAGGGTGATGGAAGCTGTCCTGTGAACTGTTAATATCCTTCAGTCCTCTCTTTCTTACCGCATGCTTTGACAAAATAAAAGCAATATTCTCACCATCTACAGCTTGGACTTTGTGTTTAGATATATAAAATTATGCACAAATATGATAATGTATTTCCAAAATAGAAAATATGGTAATATTGTAGAAAGTAGTGCACAACTTTTTTGTAAAAACCAAAAAATAAAGTTCAGTTCTTGACATTTTGTTTCAATTCCATACCCAGTATTAATGTGCGTTTCTGCTGAATTTTCTTAAAATCATCAGAGAAGTAAAGGTGATGTATTAAGTTGGGTGTTGTTATGGTACTCCTGCTTGTAAATACTGCCTATTTACCCTTCAGTCAACTCTGAGCTCTATTTTTATCTTTTTCTGATCATCTCACTCTGTATGTTATTTATTTCTTTTCTTTTTTAGGAATCCACTGATTGAGAACATGCACTACACACTCCTTGTTCTTGTAACAATTTTACTAAGATAAACATTAGAGTACTTGTATCTTGTTTTTGTCCAGGTGCTGCCTACTGCCAGTTCATGGACATGCTGTTTCCCAACTCTGTGCCTCTGAAGAAAGTAAAATTTGGTGCCAAGCTGGAGCATGAATACATCCATAACTTCAAGCTTCTGCAGGTTTCCTTCAAAAAGATGGGAGTCGACAAAGTAAGTAATAAGACCCACCTACTGTGCACATGTCAGCTTACATGGGAACTTCTGGTTGTTGGTTGACTATACCCTTAGAAACCTGGAAACTTTGGGGGCAAAAAACTATTTTCAACTAAAAAAGAATATATATTTTGGGACAATCAAATTGAAGGCAGTGTGGTTAAAAAAAAAAGCAGATCATTTTTGTATTTTCTGGGCTTGTCCTTTATTTTTTCATATTGGATTACATTGGGCAAAATCCAGGATCAACATGTGACACAGGATTAAAATGTCATACAGGCTGCAGATAAACCCTCCAACAAAGGACAGCTGGACTCCAGTAGTCAATGAAATAACTTTAAGACCACAGTATGATCAGTATGTAACATACTGGAAATGGACTACACACAATATCTGTAAGATGAAACCCATTACATATGTCACTGCTTGAAAATATCGGTGAACATAAAGTTGCAAAAAATACAAGGACTCTGAATACAAAAACGTCCAAATCCGAGTAAGGCTTCACAATTAAAAACCTTGCAGAGGTTGGCTGATGAAAAATTTGGTAATATATATCCACATATGTGTCTTTAGGAGAAAAATCAACATACAAGGATGATTACAACCATGTGTGATTTTTATAGTTTTTGTCCCAAAAACATACCAATTATGGTAGTCTGTCTGCCATAGTTGGCGGCATGACATGCCTCCATTTTCCAGCAACCTGAGTCAGCTGTAAGTTGATTAGGATTACAGAAAGACAAAAAAATGCCATTGAACAATACCATAAAGCTGTCCCTTCTATCCAAGCGGGATGATAAAGGGGTATTTTAGGGCCCATCTGATAGGGTTGTGGGAGAACGTTGGACAAAAAAGGTTGGGAACTACTGGTTTAGTTGACCTGACCATGAGCATATGTTTTCTTAAAAATACATTGTTGAAAGAGGCATGGATGTTTTCTCAGTCAAGTCAAGCTGCACAATCTGCCTTAGTTGTTTGCCTCTTCACTATCAGAGGCTTTGCTTTAAGAGCTTCTTGCAGATCTGAACATTTCTTCATAATATCTCAATATTGTCGAAAGGCCAACAGATTATAAAGGACTGGGCTGATCCGGCTTAAGTCATTTGTTTTCAGACTGAGCATGCAGCAGCTTGCAGGACAATTGACAAAGCCACCATCAGTTATTCATGGGTCAACTTCCTTCCTGCCGTCCATTTGTTTTAGCTCATTACTGTCGATCTGAAATACCTGGAAACGGTTTTGTTTCAGAGATCGGTGTAACCGATACTTGAACGTGTAGATCATCAGTGTATTCATAGCTTTCCAGAGTTATAATCCTTGGCATTGTGTCAACATGGTGTACTCGTTCCTGCTTTGTAAGCGTGTATTGTCTGATGATGTCCACTTCCTCCACTGCTGAGTAGTTGGGTTTTCTGCTCAGCCTTTCCCACTGGTGTCTTTTGTTGTTTACTGCTTCCTTTTTTATTTTTTCTCCAGGAGGAAGGGAGAGAGCAGGAGGAAGGAGAAGATACAGTAGTACAGTTCTACATAGAGATGTATAGTAATGTTATTGATCTTAATATTAATAAAATAATACTAATACAATAATAGCAATACTAATAATGAGAGCAATAACAGCTGCTGTTGAGCAGGAACACTGGGGCAGCAAGTGCAAACATAGATCCAGACTCTAGAGCTCCGGAGGCAGGAATACCTGCAGAAAGCAATAGGAGAAGAGGGCAAAGAAGCTCAATGCATCGTCGGCAGTCTAGGCCATATCAGCATAACTAAGGGGGGGGCTCAGGGGTCACCTATGTCAGCCCTACTATAAGCTTTATCAAAGAGGAAAGACTTAAGCCTGCTCTTGAATGTGAGGAGGGTGTCTACCTCCCATAAACAAACTGGAAGCTGGTTCCACATATGAGGAGCTTGATAGCTGAAAGCTCTGGCTCCCATTCTACTTTTAGTGACTCTAGGAACCACAAAGAACCCTGCATTCTGAGAGCGCAGTGCTCTAGTAGGGTGATAAGGTACAATGAGCACTTTGAGATTTGATGGTGCCTGACCATTAAGCGCTTTGAAGGTGAGGAGAAGGATTTTAAATTGTATTCTGCATTTTACAGGGAGCCAGTGTAGAGAAGCTAATATTGGAGAAATATGATCCCTTTTCCTGGGTCTTTCGTTTTATGTTTGTTTTATGTGAGAGTTAAAGGAAATATCCTGATCAAAGATAACTCCAAGATTCCTTACAGAGTTGCTGGAGGTCAGGGCAATGCCGTCTAGAGAAACCATATCTTTAGATAGTTTCTCTCTGAGGTGAGGTGCCAAGTACAATAACTTCCGTTTTGTCTGAGTTTAACATCAGAAAATTGCAGGACATCCATGTTTTTATGTCCTTGAGGCATGCTTGAAGTTTAGCTAATTGATTGGTTTCGTCTGGCTTGATTAATAAATTGAATTGAGTATCATCTGCATAACAATGAAAATGTATGGAGTGCTTCCTAATAATATTGCCTAAAAGAAGCATATATAAGGTGAATAGAATTGGTCCGAGCACAGAACCTTGTGGAACACCGTGACTAACTTTGGCGTGCATAGAGGATTCATCATTAATGTGTACGAACTGATATCGATCTGATAAATAGGATTTAAACCAGCTTAGTGTGGTGCCTTTAATGCCAATTAAATGTTCTAGTCTCTGTAAGATCTAAGATCTAGTAGGACAAGTACAGAGACAAGTCCTTTGTCTGATGCAATTAGGTCTTTGTAACTTTCACCAGTGCTGTCTCTGTGCTATGATGCAGTCTGAATCCTGACTGAAGGTGCTCAAACAGATCATTGTTGTTTAGAAAG
>JAVQJL010011233.1:0-10130 GCA_036024295.1 Nannoperca obscura
TACAGCGCCGGAGGCAGAAATACCTGCAGAAATCTTTAGGAGAGAGAGAGGGGGGGACGAGAGAAGCACACAGCTAGGGGAAGAAGGTGAATTAGTGACAAGCATTAATGGGATATGGGTGTGTACAAATGGAGAGGAGAGAGAGGGACTCAGTGCATCCTACGAATTGATCTGCCTCTAATCACACTACACACACATTAGACATGCAAACAGACGGACAGATTAGAGGCTTAGAGGAGCACATAGCAGCCATGTTGAGGCTGATCCACCCACCCACCCCGTCTACACTGAGAAGCTGAAGCATGGCCGAGGAGGTGCCTGGGGACAAACACTACACTGTTACAGGACTATACTGTTTTTGCATGTTTGACATTATTTACATCACTTTTGGGCCCCAACTGAAATGTGTAGTACATAGTAGGTGTGCTGATTGGCGATCAGACCGTATACTTGCGATTGAAGGGCTGATTTCCCATTGTTTTTTCCTACGACTATAAGAAGGCGATATATTAACTAAATTACTGTCCGAACTAAGATGCATTAAAAGTAATCTCTGGAATCTGCACCCTATTGTGCAAATAGAGATGTTTCTGGTGGACCAACGTGAGCCCGCTGAGCCCCGTTAATCAGCACGAGTGACGAGTGAATTTAAAAACCAGTTAGACACGTGTGCAATGCCAGCTTTTAAACTTTGTCATACAGACACAGCTGTTCCTCAGACTGATGAGGTGATCCTCTCTTTCTCTGTCCAAAACTCTGCCATTTCTACCAGCTGACTTCACTACAAGCTGATTGGCTGTTGAAACAGGTGACGTACGCTCTAACTAGTGACTCAACAAGCTGAGTGGCAGCAGGCGACACCATCATTCCCTGCAACGTTCTGAAAAGGTTTCATCTCTCCCCACTAACCCCCTGTCTGCGATCTCGAGTAACCACGATTGGACAATATGAAAACAGAAACAATCGTCCGTACATATACTATGTACTTGTCAAGTACCAAAAGTTTGCATTGAGTTTCTGCTCAAATTCGTTATCTTGTTAGATCAGATGGTTTTTTGATATCTTTATTTGAACAACTATAGTTTTGGCATTAGTTTTGCAAAACATTGCAAAACTGGCATATTGTCAATTTTATTACCTTAACTTAATTACCTTTTTGTCTTTTTAAATCAGTGCACTTTCAACTGCATTACCAACTAACAATTACTTTGTTAGTATTATTTCAATTAATTGAGGCATCATTTATTTATAATAAGACAAAAACATTTACAAAATGTACTACGGTAATGTCATCAAATGTCTTGTTTACCTTCAGTTTACCGAGATTGAAAACACAGAAAAGCAGCAAATTCTACATTTGTAAAGCTGAAACCAGTGAATGTTTGTTCCCAAAAATCTAGCACAGGTCCACATAGCGAGTATAAAATGCAAGAGACATTTGATGGGCCAAACTGTAACCAGCTAGCTTTGGACACTTTTCATAACTATAAGACTTAAACTAATCATTGTAGCATGATCGTGGAGCACATTTGTTGTTACATCCTGCATACTGTACACCAGCAAGTGTTCTTTCACTTCTTTCTGCCTTTATTTATGCTTCAAGCCCCATACCAGTTAAAATTCGGCACACACAACTGTCTAGTCCCCATCAAAGAAAAAAGAGGGTTGGACGCAGGAGAGCAAAAGAGAAACAGAGAGAGAAAAGGCCGGAAAAATGAAAGAGGAGTAAGGAGAGACAAAGACACACACAGACAGCCATGGGGGACTCAGGGATCTCAAAGCCAATGAGACAGTGAAGATCTCCACTTTGAGATCTGTGCCTGAGCAAACATGAGACTACTACCAATTATCACCTCCTGCACCTGCCAACGCATGCACGCACACACACACACACACACACAAACATGCATGCGCACATACACACAGACGCTCACACACACACACACACACACACACACACACACACACACACACACACACACACACACACACACACACATGCAGCCCGCCTTGTTCCTCCCAGTCTACTAGTGGGGCTCTGCTTTTCTGCAGGGCTGCTGGGTGTTAATGAACCCATCTCCTCCGTGTTAATGAAGCCATTCACAGCTCCGCTCCCTCCTCCTGCTCCTCTGCTCCCCCTCAAAATCCTCTATCCTCCACCATCCCCCGTATTTCTACATGGCGCTGCATGAAGAGCGCCAATCTGTGGACGAAAAGGAGTTTCATGTGAAATAAACCTTTTATCCAGCTCGGGAATGGGCCTTAAGAGTTGCATCATCCTCTGGGCTGGAGCCACACTGCAGCATGCACCAAAGATATCCCTGAGGAGAATGCTTCAGGGAAATCTACGAGATAGAAACCTCAGATGTTTAGGCAGCCTGGTTTCAGGTTACGTGATGCAAACAGTAGGATGGCTGTGTGTTCATGACCCTGGAGGAGTAAATGACACACGTCTAGCTCCAAGAGGAAAAGGCTGAGTGTGACAGTACCTGAGGGCCTGACTTCCTTTAGGCGTCCATGTTGAAGATGTGGAATATGGCCTGAAATCCATTTTACAACTAGCTGTCATGTTTAGGAGTAGATAGAGTTGATATGCCAACATCTTTTTTAAATTCTCACTTTCTATGATATCTGTGCTTAGTAACTACAATATGGTTATGTCTGTGGTATGTATGCAGTAGCACCAGAACTACAAGGGAAACCATGGAAGCAGCTGAGGGCCTTCCAATTTAACAAACAGTGACACAAATCATGTATAGTCTAGTGGGGGGCAGTATGGATTAACTATGTGTAATGTTGTTTTCCTTTGTATAATTGAAATATTCATACATTAAATTAGAGCATGGTATACTGAAGATTACTTTAGGAAAGGACTTGTTAAATAAAATGACAAGATTTAAATGTATGTTTTTGACTATTCCAGTCCATGAAATACCAGACAAATCAAAGTCCAAGCAAGGAGATATTAGAGGGAAGACTACTTTGGTAAACACAGTACAGAAACATGTCCATGACCTCGCAGTATATTTCATCATATCACAGTGTAAAGCACCCTTTGCTGAAGACATGCAAAAGTGAGGGAACGCTTACTGTTGCAACCTGCGATGAAGAGCAGCAAGTTGAAGTTGCTTCCTTTAAAACAGGTCACAAGCCGAAAAGAAAACTGTTGCATCAGAGTGACTTTCTGACAGCCGGAAACACAATCATCTGAACATGCAACGTAAGAAACCACCCCAGGTGCTAGAAGCAGCCATTTACACAAGTATGCACTGTGGCTGGTACTATTGAGCATGCCAAAATGTCCAAGGAAGAAGACCAACAGCAAATATAACAACAGGGAGCAGGAAGACGCAGTCCACAAACAGTAAGCCATAAATATTGTCTCAGGCGCCATCTACCATCACCTCACCTCACTGTACTGCCAACCATACTGCCATGTTTCTATTTGAGGCGATTTCTATGGTTACAGCTACAGTTTGGCTTTAATGGCAGGCTGTACTGTATAGCTACACTTGAGACTGTAAACATTTGAGTGAGTGCCTGTAAGTAATTATGACAGAAAGATTAGAGAGTCAGCATGTTGCTGTGTTTGTCTGTATAACAGGAGCAGACTAAACTCAGAATGACAGCACATGCACTCTATAGACACAAACACCTAATCCTCATAGGACAGCTGTCTCCCTGTCCCGATTGATCTGACACACACACACACACACACACACACACACACACACACACACACACACACTCTCTTCACACATTCATTGTGGGTGAGGGCTGTTTCCAGCCATATACCACACAGATGGATTGTGGATGTAATGAATGCTGGCTTTGAAATTGCATCATCTTAAAATCAACAACCTCCTCCTCCTCCTCCTCCTCATGCACAATCCCATAATCCTCCCTGAGCCAAGCCATCCCCCAGAGATGGGACCACACCCCACTGCTCTGGACACTGGCACAAATGTTTTGGTATTTGATACTTTGTGCAGCACTAAAACCTCCACCAGCAAGAATCCCATGTCAAAGCAAAGCATCACGTCAAATCAAAGCAATGCAATGTGTTTGCTTCAGCTTTCAGGGTGCATTAGATCTCTGTTGCTTGTTTTGGTGGGTAGAAGCAGTGGATCTGACACCACATAACTAGGACACTGACAGTATTGATCTTACAACAGGTAGGGCGGGCGCCATGTTGACCAATATGATGGAGGTGAGAACAGGACTGTCTGATAGTGTTTGTAACATGCCTTGGCAGCTTGCACACAGAAACATTGCTGTGGCCTTCCAAACTGACTTCAGGGAAGGGTTAAAGGAAAAAAAACTGGAAAAACATAATGAGGAGAAAGCCACATGATTATGTGGTGTGAATGAAACACACAGCCACCCACACACACACACAAAATCAGCCCGTCCCTTGCTGGGAGTGTGTTTTAGTGGAGACTTGGAGGAAGCTGTCGACCCAGATTAAAGAAATGAGCTGAACTCTGACACACCAGATTCCAGAGATTAGTTTTATAACATCTTACTTGTGAGAGTAAATTCAAATCACCTTCATAACGAAGTAGGAAAAAAGCAATCATACCTTCAATTATCGATATATGATCCGATTGACAATCAGCAAGGGCCTAGAAGGAGGTGTTGTAGAGGTGTTAGAAACAGCGTCTACATGACATAGTTGTAGACCACCAGAGAGCACTGATGAGTTTAGTTATACACTGTAAAATGTTCCTCTCACTACATTCTGGTGATTGGAACACAAGTGTTTAATAACAATTAATTGTAAATATTAATTGTAAATACTAACAATACATGCACTTTTGTTGAGTTGAAAGCTCCAGAAGAAGTGAGTAAATGGCCCACTGCTGTTTGAGAAGGAACTGAAGCTCAACATTTGTGCTCAGTGTCTCAGCGTTTGATGACATGTCTTCTTCTTACTTCAGTTAGCAGTAAACATTGTCCATCTTCAGATATCACTTCCTGTGTTCATACCTTAAAGGAGGTGGATTTGTCTCAGTCCTACGCACAAACGCCTACTATATAATCATATCCAATGTGTACATTAAGAATGTGTGTGGGTGTGTGTGTGTTTGGAGTCTAAGGCACGACATTGATGGCAGCAGAGCCCTAATTGACCGTGACAGGCCCATTCTGATTTTATTACCCCACTATTAGACAGATACACACTCACATACACTCAGTAGCACACACACACGCACAGTGCACAGAGCTCTCTCGGGTTTACAAGGGAGTACATAATGTATTACACACACACACACACACAGTGCACAGAGCTCTCTCGGGTTTACAAGGGAGTACATAATGTATTACACACACACACACACACACACACACACACACACACAGGTAAATGGTATTATGAGCCCGGAGACCAGAGGGTCTGAAACAGACCTGTCTGAATCAACATGTCGCAGAGGACACACTCCACTACATCCTGTCATCCCACCAACTCATCATACAATGGAGTTTTTGAGGCTTGGTGTTTTGGACCAGAGCGGAATAAATGATTCCATTCATTAATCAGTTAGTCAATCAACAGAAAATGAACCGTGCACCGGTTTTGTTAAGAGATTATGTAATATTTCAAGCACAAATAGTAAACATGTTCTGCTAACAGCTTCTCCTATGTTTTCTAACCTTGTAAGGAGAATATCTTTGAGTGTAGCCTATAAGTTAGTACCAGCTGTAGACCATGAGAGAAGTAGAAAACTTGGTCTTGGTCTGACAAACCCAGACAGCTGAAGACGCCTTGGGTTCTGGGAAACTGTGATGGACCATTTTATTACTATTATGAGGTAATAAAATGTAAATTTCTTGAGAAAATAATGGGCAGATTAGCCGATAAAGAAAACATTTGCTTGCTGTAGACTTGATGCTGGTATGAAAACGTTCTGAGGTTTATTTGATTCTTTTCTGTTTGACATTGTATCTGTATTTATTCTGATCCAGATCCACTAACCAGACTAGGAGTGTTCCAAGCCAAGCCTCGGTATCGGAATAACGCCCAATCCAGACATTTTGTAGGGATTGGTGTGGGCTTTGTAAAGCCTGATCTGTAGTCCTGTGTGTTTGCTCCAGGTACACCAGCTGTCAAAAACACCCCATCGCACACCTTTGATAGAATGGAACAGTGCTGTAAGCATGTCAACAAAAGCTAAACTGCAGCGTGTTTCAGATAAATCCACAGCAGTTGACAGTTTTAGTTAGTAACATACTGCAGTTTATCTCAGGAGTTTGTTCCATCTGTGACTATTTTCATTACTGAGATATCTGTGAATAGTTTTTTTAAATACTTTTTAAATAAAGTGAAAAATGCATCACAATATTCTCAGAACTGAAAGTGTCAAAAAGATATTCCATTTACGGAAGCAACAGAGAAAAGCAGACAATGCTCAGAGTTTGATTGTCATTTGTCAAGCCAAATTTTTTTTTTAAAGATTATCAAAAGATTCATTTTCTGTACGGTCACCTAATAGATAAATCAAATAATGGTTTCAGCTCTAAAAGGCAGACACAATAAATATTTCATGGTACAACAAGCAAAGAACCACTGTGACTATGTTTTCTTAATGCAGAGTTCATTACCTGCCATCAAAAAAATAAAAACACAATTTAAAACTACACATGATGTGTCTGCAGATAGATTGGGGAGGGGGAAAGATTTGTGACATGTAAATGGTGGCAGTTTAAACCTTTTCATTCTGTGAGGTTTGCTGTTAGAGCAGCTAGTGCCTGAAGGAAGAGTTATTCTGACTAACTCGTGCAACCTCTGGGAAACCAGAGTGAGGCAGTGAAGCATTGAGGAGTGGGTGTTTCCTCCTTGCCAGCATATTCTACACAGAAGAATCAGCCACAGTGTTCCAGTTCATGGCCATACAGTTGACCCAGCGGTGCCACACAAAAAATTGTACTGTTTTACAAATGATACCATGAAAATACAGTTTTTTCATTGGCTGGCAGGTGCCCATTAAGAGACAGATTCTACATATTGGCTCTTAGTAAATCAGTAAACTGCAGTTAACCATAGAAACCATAGACATGATCTGCTATGCGTTAATTCTCACTGGTGAATCATTGGGCTGTATCTAACAACTGCATAGTATTTCATTATTTGCTTGGTGAGTTTACTTTATGAACTGATGAAGACACTGAGGTGTGGTTAAAAGCTACAAAAAAAGCTAAAAACTGGATCTTGAACTAAGATTTTTTGGGTACTTTTTTTTCAAGGTCAATTAACTTTCATGAGCATTCCTTGGGATTCTTTGGCAAGTGGCCTTAGTTTAAGCATGACACTGTAGTCTGAAAGAAAAACTAATGAACTTGGCAGAGGAAGCGCCACCCTGCTTTGTGTCATCGTGTTAAGAGTTGACTGCAGTAACATTAACAATGAGGTCAGTGAAAGGAACATTTTCCAGAGATACCTGCAGAGACTCTTCTTTCAGTTTAGTGTGGTCACTTTTGTGGGTTACATCTTTTTATTCACTTGAAGCTCTTAATCACAACATACTATCAGGGTTTCATTGAAAAAATAAAGAAGATCACTTTTGGAAAAAGATTCAACAGATAACTTGAGAGTTATCATCACTAACATCACAGTTGTGGTTTGGTTCAGTTTTTCTGGTTGTACTGCAATAACAGACCCGGAATAAGATAACTGCACTGTTCCAGACTGCATGATCACAAATGTAAATTGTCAAACCTCAGAAATGTTGCCACACTCTTTATACAATGGTAGCTAGACCAGTTAAATCCATGAGCAGGACTGTTTGTGGTGTTTTTTATAGGTTTTCTCACTCAGTGTGATAAAGTGTTTTCATTTTTTTTATGATTCAAAAGGAGACATTTCCAACTGGCTAGTTTGAACTGTTCATTGTAAATAACCAAAGTATGTTTTTGCTCCGAAGCAGTCATGCTGACATTCTCACAGTGACAATGCTAACATGCTGATGATAGGCATGGTCACCGTGTTTACCATCTTGGTTTAACGTGTTAGCAGGCTAACATTTGCTAATGATTAACAAAGACAAAATCCAGCTGAGGCTTATAGTAATGTCATTAGTTTTAAACCAAAGTATTGGACAATTTGAAATATTGACCTGAAGGGGAACATGAATGTCTGTCCTAAATTTCATGACAATCCATCCAGCAGTTGTTGAGACATTTCACTGTGAACCAAACATGTCAACGAGCTGGTGGCGCTAGAGGAAAAGTCTGTGGGATCATCTGGGAACCAAGAATGTCTGTATATATATCTGTATATAATGTTATGCCAATCCATCCAGTAGGTGTGTTATTTCACTAGAGTGAAGTATTATCAAGTCAAGCTTGTGGCATGCGGGTAGTACTGTATGGAAAGTCAGAAGGATTTATCATCACCGTGAATGCCAATCCCAGTCCATCACTGGATACATGATTTGATAAGTTTGACCTGCTGATGATGCTAGAAGAAAAGTCTTAGGATCTTCAAAGTCTTTAGAATTCCTTCTCTGGGGATCATGAATGTCTGCACAGCATTTCATTCCAATCCATCCAATGTTATATTTTAGTTGTAGACCAAAGTGATGGAGCAAGCAAAGTTACTCAGCTTAGAGTAGCCAATTCAGATCATTTCCTGTCTAACATGCTCTAGGTTGCATATAGCACTGTCCAAAGGCAGAACAATGCACAGGTTTAAGAACATGTAATGCTTTAACAGGTACTTTAATTCTCCCAGGTTGGTTAATGTAGCTGATTCTTTTTTTGCACATTGCTATTTTTAAACTAGCTTAAATGCTTACAGGAAATATTATCAACAAGGAATTTGTAGAAGTCTCACTAACTGCTGATCAATATCGATGTTGCTAAAGCTTAAAGCTGCACTAATGAATAGTCTTACATTAATAATGGATCAAATGACTACCTTTTCTGTGAAACTCTGCAGTTGGCCTCTTGTAGCTCAGTTTGGGGGTTTTCTGGACTGCACAGCTCTGTTGAAATCACTGTACACTATATGTCCAGCACCAGAACCGTGGTGGTATAATAATACAATTAGTTGTACAACCACAGTGAAGACGTGGAGACTTGGAGTCCTGGACATGTGACATTTCACAGGTCATATATTTTTCAGACATCTTTAACTTTCTTCCCATGAGACTCAACCATGTGTCATAATCTGCTTAACAAATACCATGCAATATTATTTCCTCAGTCTTTTCTCTTAAGTTGTAAACAGTTTTGCTGATGTTGAGGAAACCAGACCAGTTTTTCTAATTCTATTCATCATAACTCACATATAATTCTCCAAAGCCAGCTAGAGACAGTTATGTACCACATACTAACCACAGAATGTAGACACAACTTGCTTTGTGTGTTTTTATGTACTGTGTTTGTGTGTGTGTGTAGGAGGAGATTCCGGGTCTGGTTCTCATTATAACGTCTGTACGTTGAACTGACAAAACCCAGGCAGTGCCATTCTCAGCTCCACAGATATGGCTGGAATGTGTGTACTGTCTGTGTAAGTGTGTACTCCCACGGGTGCTCTTCCAGTTGTGGTTGTTCATCCTGTCCTCCCATTTGTCTTTCTCTGCTTCCCTCCCATCTCCCTCTCCATCTCTGTCTCTCAGCCAGTTTCAGTTAAATGAATGATGGCTGCATGCCTGACCTCACATCTCACTAATGAATGTGTGTGTGTGTGAGTGTGAGTGGAAGAGTTCGGGGTTGTGTGGGTACTGCAGTGTTAGTATGAAGGAAAAGGAAAAGAAGGTTCTATATTTTCAGAAAACATGTATTTTCAGAAACATATGTTGAATGGAATTATAGGATTATAGTATAAATCCCGAAAAGTGTCATGGACTGATGACCTGACTGGTTTCTGAGTTAATATAACGGCAGTAAAGTATATTATACAATGTATACAATACAATAATATACAATATCAATTCATTTAGTGTAGAAACACTGCCATGTTGAGGACAGTGCTTAATGGCACATACTGGGCTCCAACTCCAGCCACTCAGTGTCATGGTCTCTCCCTGCCTGTCTCTGGCACTGATTGCCTCCCTGATCGGCTGCACCTGGCGCTCATTACCTGCCAGCTGCACTGCATTCCCCGTTAACCACTCCCTGTATATAAA
>JAVQJL010011241.1:0-16218 GCA_036024295.1 Nannoperca obscura
GCTCCCTAGGACAGAGCTGGCCTTCTTTACCAGTCTGTTAAGTCTCTTCCTGTCGGCAGCCGAGATGCTGCTGCCCCAGCAGACCACTCCATAAAAGATGGCTGATGCCACCACGGAGTCAAACAAAGTCTTCAGGAGTGCCCCCTGCACTCCAAAAGACCTCAGTCTCCTCAGCAGATAGTCTGCTCTGTCCCTTCTTGTACAGAGCAGCAGAATTCTCTGTCAATTCCAGTTTATTGTTCAGGTGAACACCCAGGATGTTCACTGGTGTTCGGGGAGAAAGTTGGCGCCTCCTGAAGTCCACCACCAGCTCCCTGGTCTCTCCTGTGTTGAGCTGGAGGTGGTTCCACTTGCACCCTAGTGCAAAGTCCTTTGTAAATTCTCCCTGTCGTCCCCATCATAAAATGAATCAGATTGTACGAACAATGTGTGTCTTCATGATGAGGTAAAAATGTTAATGTCAGGTTATGAAACTGTGCTCCCTTAACAACAACAACAACAACAACAACAACAACAAAGACTCTTCTTTTTTGTCAGCATATATTGGGCTGCAGTGACCAGCTTGACAGTGTCATTTTCATAAGTTCATATATCTGGTGTTTTGCTGTGGACATTTTAAGATTACATTCCATTACATTTAGGCATTTAGCAGACACTTTTATCCAAAGCGACTTCCAAATAAGAGCTTTACATAAAGTGCATAGAACCATGATTGAAAACAAAAAGATGTCTAATCAAACTTGTAAGGGCTGGTGATGAATCACAAGTGCTATAAGTAAGTACATCGCTGCCAATGGCAGAATCAAAAAGAGCATCAATCAAATCTAAGAACATGTTATCGTTGTACATTAGCAAATACAATACATTCAAACTAAAATACAATTCCACTACTGTACAATATGCTATACTTTATAGAAACAATGTGTCATTTGAGTGTAGTATTCAAAGATAAAATGTTACCAGTTTTATTTAGGACTACTTTGCCATTGACACTTCTGTGACATTCATTTTTGCATGTAAAAAACAAAACTGTGTTCTATGCAGAATTATTCAACATTAGGAATCATTAAAATACCAGATATTTTCTTTGCACTGGCCAAAGGGCACAATTCCGCGAGCAGCATGCCCTTCCGTGTACCGACGTAAACACGAAACAGCAACAACGTAAACAGGTAAACGTGATGCGAGGGTCAGGTTTTTGAGCACACCCGATTTCCGTTAACCCCGCCCTCTCGGTCCGTCTGGCCAATAGCAGCAGCTCATAGTGAATCCCTTCTTTTGCCGCTAAAACTAAACTCCCCGGCTTCTGCCCTGTCAAGCTGCCTGTATGTGTGGATAAAACATAAAACACCAACCAAGTAAGTTTTCGTTTGACGTTCATTGAGTTTCACACTATCTTGGTCATGTATGTTTTTGTTTTTATAACGGACATCGGTCGCATTACCGTCAGTTAGCGTTAAATGAGCGATGAAACGGTCCACTTTGTTCACCAGGTAACGTTAGTAAGTTAACGTTACTTAAGTTAGCACCTGTCTTAAAAACGTCCAGTTTAACGTTTACCTGCATATTAAATAATTTATATCATAACATAACTCAACAGTGATATATTACTGTTTTTTGAGGTTGTGTGGTAAATTTCTATTTCTGGCTGCGGCAGCTAGCAGTGGCATTTCCGGTAGCAGCCTGAGCAGCCACCGACCTGCCGCGGCTGCTGCCGCTGTTGTAGACTGCTGACCCTGATTAGCAGAATACTAGCATGTCTAGTGACCACAACCTTGCAGCTTTTATGAGGAATATTCACTAATGTACTAATGACTTTCTATCAGAGAATATATCGAAAAAAGGACGTTATTCAGTTAATACAGCCATCACTTTCAGATGCTGCACTGTGGGGAAAATATCAGCACAGTAATGAAGGCACTATTCAGCTGTGGTTGTTCTCTTTTTATTAGCACCTTTAAAAAACAAAAAAAGGGTTAATAAAACAATAAAAATAAAATGTCAAACTCATTCTACAGGGAAATTTGGCTGCACAGTGTGAGTGTTATGACTGCAACATAGGTCCACAAAGATAATCATTCTTCCTCAAATCTTGAGAAAACCATGTCATTTTTTTAATCTAAAAGTTCTAAGCAGAATCTCTTATTTATTTTGAAAAACAAAAGTTAAAAGTTCCGGAGAACCCTCATCAGGATCACATTCCCAGCTCTTCAGATCCTGGCTTGTTTCCGTTTGTTCCTCTTTGTCCATCGAAAGGACAGCGGGAATCTTAATTCTTCCAATGAATCTTGTTTTGCGGCACCAGTCAACTGCAGCCACTCTGTAACTCAAAATAATGTTTACCTGCAGTTAAAAAGAAGTGTGGTCAAAGTTGTATATTGATGTTTGCAACTAAGGCTTCAAATATATAGAGCATCGTCATAGATAATATTTTGTAACTACACATGCTGTATCAACATTTGTGTCATTCAAAACTTTAAAGTCAAATTCTATTTACAAAAATAAATCTGTCAGAAAATAGGGTTATGTTATAATAATTGTAACTGGGAACTATGTAGTAACAATTTACAACATTTTCAAAGATTAAAAACATTTTCTTCTCTGCTGCCTCTTTCTCATAAATGACTACAAAATGTAAAAAATGTACTTACAGCTTCTTATAGTCTGACATATTGTCTAACGTTCAAATGTAACCATTAAATTTGCCAATAACCAATAACCTCATGCCACTTGTGTCATAAAGTGCCATGCCCTATCGTAAGTGTTGCCTTGGCCTCTTTATGTGTATGTATTTATATAATTTATAAGAAGGAAATGGGGAGCTTATGTACTACACCAAATGCTCAATGTAATAATTTGTAATGAATTACATTAAGCATAAATTACATTGTGATTTATTTATAATTCTGAAATTATTAAATTAGTGATATCAGAGAACACACCACACATCTTGGTACAGTAACTATTAAAAAACATTACATTGTTAAATACCATAAGTACTAACTAAGAATCGTGTGCTATCATAATATTTACATAGTGGCACATATGTTATACAAATGTGTTTCAATAATAATGAAAGTCATCAACAAACAAGGAACACAACACACACACAAAATAAACAACTTGTATAAAATTGTGATTGTGGTGTGAAGTGGTGAGGTATCGCATACAAAGTACAGACACAAGTCAAGCGGAGACTGGTTTGACAATAGTGAGCCCCTTCTCATGTGACTACCACATGTAGATAACATACTGTAGGAGATGGACAAATTGCAGCCACCAGACTGTTTCATTGTTGTTCTAGATTGTGCTGACTGATTTCACAATACGTTATAATTTAATTTTGTCACTGGTGTTGCACTTTCTGTGAGGATATTTAGCTATATCAAGGAGTTCTATAAACACTTGACAATCTAATCAGTAGTGTTATTCCCTACCTCAACAGATGTATATTGATATCAGCCAACGTCAGCAAGTAGGTTCTGGTTGACATGCATAGAAAACAAAAGCAGTACCAATAGAAATGTATAGTCTCTTACAGTAAAATTAGCAGTGAAAGTATACCAACATTAAAATAATATAGTTACAATTAAAAGTATTAACTAATAATATTTTCAAAAGTTTGGAGAGTTCTCATATTGTGATAAAAATAAGAAACATTGAAAGTCTTAAGTTTGAACCAGTAAGTAAAAGTAGGCCTAACACACAAATTAAGCTGTTTCATCTGAATTTTTTGTCAGTGGCAGCCATCTAAAACAGCGGCAGCAGTTTTGTGGCAGGTTGGTGGTCAGCCGCCTCAAACAGCGGCAGTAGCCGCGGCAGGTCAGTGGCAGCCGTCTAAAACAGCGGCAGGAGTCGTGTGTTTCCGTTTCACGATAATACTTATCTATATAATACTGGCAAGCTAAAATGTCTAAACTAAAAAGGTTTAAACTAAGACAGGATTACATCTCCATTTGAGAGCTTCCTCACTGCCATTAAGCAGAAATAGAGGATTAAATAGTTATCTACTTCAGCCCAGCTAATGGTTCAAATGAGACATTTTGTGGCCTATGAAAAATATACACACATGCGAAGGAAGAGTTTGAACTATAGATACAGAAATGTACAGACTCACAAACAGTGCACATCTAAACCAACCGTTAACAGCACCAGAAACTCTAGATATCTTATATGTAGTAGTGTGTTATTCCATGTCTGAACATGCCTGGGAATTAACTACAGATTGAGGAATCAATAACCAAAAAAAAAGTCAAACCTAGTTTCCTTTCAGATAAAAAGATAATATGCTGTACATTCAGTGACCACTGTGTCAATCTAATAAAAACATAAATGCCCCAAGTGGTAACATTGCCTTTGCCTACTTGAGAGTTATACAGGTGAGGGGCTGGACAGCTAAATGACAAACAAGCATCAAAAGCCAGGCAAATCTCTGCTCCTTGCCACGATTACGCACTCCAGAGTCTGCCAGTTACATTATAAGCCCATTGTCAGTAACAGGTCAACATTCATATCATGTGTAGAAGTGCTTTCCTTCACCCAGTGTGTGAGCAGTGGTTTTCATCAGTGTTATCCCTCATTTTATTAAAGTTTCTGAATCAGCGGCTGAGAATGGGAATCTCTGGACTACTGCAGTTCATCAAAGATGCAGCAGAACCTATCAGCATGAGGAAATACAAAGGCCAGACTGTGGCTGTGGACACGTACTGTTGGCTGCATAAAGGGGCGTTTTCGTGTGCCGAGAAGCTCGCTAAAGGAGAACCCACTGATCGGTGAGCGTTTTTATGATTCTAGCTGAATGAAAGAAAAGGTGTTCAGAAGTACATCTTATGATGAGGGCTGCTAGGCCAAAGCTTATATTGACACTTTCATTTGTCCAATCCTAGGTATGTGTGGTACTGCATGACATTTGTGGAAATGCTGCTGACCTTTGGTGTCAAACCAATTCTGGTGTTCGATGGACGCAATCTGCCATCAAAGCGAGAGGTGGAAAAGGCTCGAAGAGAGTAAGTATTTACCTTGATCATGCTTGAGAGTATGGATGCCTGACACATACCCATCATCTACCACCTCACAAGTCCCAGAATACATTTCTAAAGGGAAATCTACTCTCAAATAGAATTTATGTGGTTATTTATGGCAGGTTGTTGCTCCTCTGTCAGTTGTTGGTGAGTTGCAAATTGAAACTTGGACAAATTTCCAGTAGGCCTCGATGATTCTTGCTTTCAACCATTATGTAAGCAAGTTAATCGAGATGAAACGACTGCTGAGCTGCGTTTGTTTCGCTATGATGCTCTCGTGTTGTGTTGTTTGTTCCGGTTCAGCCAGGCTGTGGCACGTTTAGTTCAGCTAGAGCTGATGGAAAAAGAATCTCTTGTCAGTAACAAAGTTTGAACCAATTCGGCTGATTGTATACATTTTGGTCTGAAGGAGTCTGACGACGAACAACAAGAAATACAGCGCAGGATTTGTTCAACGGTGGTGTCTGCACCACGAGGCAATAATCAGACATTCAATCTCAAAGTGGAATTTAACAAAACCAGAAGAAAGTAAAGGCCCCTCCACTGCAGCACTTAAAGTTCCAGGAAATCCAGTGTTGGAAAGAAGTTTTCTTAAAAGTTTAATAAACGTATGGTGTTTCCAAAGTGTTAAATAATCGTCATCAGTATTAACCAAATTAATGCACTGTGCTCCTCTGGTGGAAAACCAGACCAACAGTTACTGAGGCCAAAGGTGGAAAAAGGAAATGTAGCAGATGTGAAACAAACTCCACAGAGAATACTGTATGCAGAGGGTTTTCCACAAACACACACTCAGACAAAACTTATTATTTTCCACTACAACACTGTTTGTGTGTGAAGGTGCAGATGAGTAATGCACACACCTGCAGACAGCCCCTCCACAAACAAATTCTTTAACATCAAGAACCAAAACATGGCTAAAACTTTATTGCTGTCTTTAATAAGGAAGTGGGGCTGCATCAGTAGGACTTCTCCCAGTGCATAGTGTTCCATGATTGATTCAGTTTCATTCATGTGTCTTTCAGGCGCAGAGAAGCCAACCTTCAGAAAGGCAGGCAGCTACTACGTGAAGGCAAAGTGTCTGAGGCCAGAGACTGTTTTACCCGCTGTGTTAACATCACCCCAGCCATGGCCCACAATCTTATTAAGGTAAGTGCTTCCTATCTCCTGCCACGCTAATGTCAAGTATACGAGTGCCTCACCTCTACGGCTGTCCCTAAAAAAAAAAAAAGAAAAGACCTTGTGTCGTAGACTGTATATATAGATGGCTGACTCCCACTTTACAACAATGAAGCCAAAATACCTCTGGATACAGGAGCTGCCATGTTGTGCTGGTGATGTCATTTGGAGCCAAAGTCTGTGCTGGCCCAGCCCAACCAACAGTGAGCACACCACAAGTTGTCAATCATGACGTCACACCGCCTTTTTATAGCATCAGATAACTAATTAAAACCAAACACATGCACAAACGGCGTGATAAGAACTACCTAAAATGACAGAAACCATCTTCAGGAAAAATACATTTGAATTTTCAGCTAACATCTTTATATGCAGTCTATGTTATTGTACACAGAACACTGCAGGAGCAACAGCAGGACAGGCTGTAAACTTTACAAAGCATCCACTAACTGATGGAAGTAGAAAGGGGTAATGGAAACAATGAGCAACGAGACTCTGACCCAGTGCAGCAGGAGAGACGCTCTGTCACTAGGATTTTAGAACTGACCCAGGACCAGGACGCACACGTTTACTTCCTGTCACTGTGTGGAAATCTGATATTTTCATACATGATCAAAAAAGGTGTTAAAATGTGTTTTTGATGAAACGTATGTAGGCTGAAATAAAAACCCATGAAACACAGGCACACGACAAATCAACATACTGAAGGAGTATTTAAATTCACACATTGCATTCCTTTCTAAATAAATGCATTTCTCAGCCATAATGTAAACGCTTTATTTATTATAGGGACACAGGTAAGAACTTGTCCACAACAGAAATGATGCTTACATTGAAGTTAAACTCATTATGAATATTTAAATTTAAGGGAAAGGGAAGGCTTAAATATGCTCCACACAGAAGCAGGTAGGACCAGTAATTATTTAGAATCTCAGGTAGGGCTAAACTGCCCGGCCTGAAGTCTCAGAATACACTTTCCCAACAAAACCCAGTAGAGGCCCTCCACAGTTTCTCTACCCAGTTGCATGTCACCCATGTCAACATTATAAAGGCGACAGAAATATTTAATTTGTTTGCTCTTCCTGTGTCACTGAATTTCATTCTTTGAAGTTATATCCAGCACCGTGACATATTGGTGAAGTGGTATTTGTGTTGTTTTTTTAAACCAGGCTGCAAGGGCGAGAGGGGTGGACTGTGTCGTTGCTCCATATGAAGCTGATGCTCAGTTAGCTTACCTCACAAAATCTGGCTTGGCCCAAGCTGTCATCACAGAAGACTCTGACCTGCTGGCATTTGGCTGCAAAAAGGTATTGAGCAGTAGACCTGCAGTAGACTGAAATGTAATGATGTCTTCATCATTCTAACCACATCAAATTTAGCATGAGAAGAGTTCGAGTGCTTTGGTAAAAACAACAAGGAACCAGTAAGAGAGGGATCAAACAAGCTGCTCATAAATCAATAATCTTTTACAATCATCTTTTACAATCACGCAGGTAATCCTCAAAATGGACAAGCAGGGCAACGGCCTGGAGATAGACCAAAGCAACCTGGGCCGCTGTCGCTCTCTGGGGAACGTTTTCACGGAGGAGAAGTTTCGCTACATGTGCATCCTCTCTGGCTGCGATTATCTGGCCTCCTTGCATGGCATCGGCCTGGGCAAGGCCTGCAAGCTGCTGCGGCTGGCCAAAGACCCTGACATCCTCAAGGTGAGGCCAGGCGGTGTGACAGCTTGCATTTAGACAGCTAGCTACTATTCTGAAGTCGGGATTCCAAATGTGCCTCATTTCTTAAGAGGGATGGATCAACAGTGGCTACTTAGGCTGTACACCAGTCCTGCTTTTGAGGGAAACATGTCTAAGTCATTAGACTAAATTGTAGAAAACCCCCTCCAGCAGCATGCAGCTCATGGAGAAAGAAAAAGACATCTCCATTCTTAGAGGGTCCAACAGATTTAAAGTGAGACGATCGCCGTGTCTCAGTTCAGGGGCTGCATCTTTCTATGGAGGCTGAACCGAGCCTTGTTAAATGAGATGGTTTCCTGTTTGCGTCACCAGCATCATTTAAAGGAGCCTTTGTAATGGGACTGCCTTCACAGGCAGCCTTGGAAGGATGCGGCCTCTGCATTGAGACACAGCTTTCGTAACTTTAGGACAAAGAAATAACACATTGTTCCTCTGTGAAAGTTAATTTCATAAGCAACATTACACTCCTTTGCTTTCTTCTCTTCACTCACACATATATTTATATTTTTGCTCTGCTGAGTTGACTGATTCTCGTCCAGCACATTTCATTGCATGTTAACTGCATATGATAAATAAACTACACACAGCCTTACTTGGCCTGTTTGCTAACTGACATTGATGAGTCAGTTAAGTGACTCTGTGACTTTGGAGCATGAAAATTCATTCTTGACATTGAATATTCTTAACTCAAGGTCCATTTCCAACTTTTTCCAGAGCTTCGTGGAGATATCTGTGCTATCAGTTGTGTTTGAAACGAGCTTCAGTTAAGAATATTCTGTCAGATTTAGTACTTCTCTACTGGTGCCAAAGTTGCAGTACATTTAGTTATTAACCGTTATCCCATAATTGTCACACTGCTCAGGACACATTTCATAGACTCACTTTGAATCAAGTGTTTTAGTGCAAACATTTCACCTCCAAAGTCAGTTATGAACAAAACATTGAATCCGATTGGATCAGATAAGTCCAATAAAAGAATAATTGTACAGAGGAATACAATTGACTCAACACGTGAGAAAGTGTTAGCTTACCCTAGTTCAGTAAATATTTGTAGAATTATGATACTACTAATTAGAGACTAACGAATGCCATTTATGATTGAATCTTAAAAAACAACTATTCCATTTACACCATTAGAAAATACAAAATTAAGTTTTACAATTTATAGTGTAGGTAAGCAATGGACATCACACACACTTGAATAATGGTATAAAGTTCACTATCAATGATCAAATATTGAGTAAGATAGCGTCACACACAAGCATTCAAATGATTGTAAAACCATCGTGAGCTGTCGTTGCCGTGTCAGGTGATCAGAAAGATGGGCCAGTACCTGAAGATGAACCTAGTGGTCCCTGAAGAGTACATTGAGGGATTCATCAGAGCCACAAACACCTTCCTCTACCAGCTGGTGTTCGATCCTGTCAGAAGGAAGGTTGTCCCCCTCAACCCGTACCCAGAGCACATCGACCCGGCCACCCTCAACTACGCTGGACTGTATCCTCCTGTCCTGAATCCTACCTGACCAAGAGTCACCTTTGTAAATAATGGAAATGATTTTGTGGTTCTATCCTTGATGATGTTGAATCCAGTAATGTAGGAGATGACAAAGGCTTGCAGATGGCCTTGGGAAACCTTGATCTCAACACCATGGAGAGGATAGACGACTTCAGCCCAGACAAACCGATTCCACGGGTATCACATCACATTCAGAGTTGTGCTGATCAAAATTAAGTGTCACATTTTACTTACTTAATTTAGCAAATGTCTTTTCAGTCTTCTAAACCTCGCAGTCACAGCTGGAGCGATTCAGCAGCCCCCACTGGGCCCAGTATCTGGAGCAGAGGCTTCAAGCCAGCACCTGCTGCCCCGCCCCGGCCCGCTGCCTCCCCAGACAGGCCTCCCTCCACCAGGGGGAAGGAGAGAGTCATCAACCTGGACGGTCTGAGGCTTCCCTGCAGAGAGCTGCAGGTGAAGAGACCACGAGAAGGTCAGCTGTTCGATTTCTGCAAGCCTCTTCGTACAAAGACTCACATTATCCACTACATCACACAAATCTGACTGGTTGATGATCATGGCAAGTTATGCTGTGGAACAATTTAATTCAAGGTTTCTGGAGTCTTGATTATTTTGATTCCAGTGTAAAAAAGAGGTATTTTATTTAATGTTTTTAACATGAATTGCAGTTCATTTTTGGTTTGTTTTTGTCAAAAATAAAATCATTTTATAGAACATGGACACTTCCAATAGTTACTGACTGGAACGTTGAAATGTTTTTTCTTATCAAATGATTTCTTTATGTTCTGTTTCTTTATGAGTCCATATGAGATTGCAATAATAAATGTAGTTTGAGAGATAAAACAAAAAAGCAGAGGAAATGGAAAAGCTCAAAAGAAATTAATGAAATGGAAAAATCCTAAAAGAGGATCATTTTATTTCATCAAAAAAAAAAGGGACTCCATCCCTTTTTTGTAGATGAAATAAAATGATCTGCAGGTGCTGTAATTGGTCCTTTTAAGGAAAGTGAATCACTGAGCACAGTAGTAGGACAGACATTTCTAAGCAGAATGGAAATAATTAAAGCAACAGTGGATATCACTATTATGACATGTAGACTGTACTTGTCTTTTTTCTCCCACAGACTCTAGTATATCAGACCAGGACGTGCTGCAGCAGTACTCACCCTCCAGTCAGAAGAGATCCAGGTCTGACCAGCAGCCAGACAAGCCAACATTAACCGGTCGGTGTCGGCCACGAAACTGCTTTGCCACCCTGCTGCAGAAGAGGAACCAGGAAGCTGAGGAGGACAGCCAGGCCACATGCAGCAGGTCACGCCACATCTCCATATCTAGAGATCTCCTTTGTATTAGACTCTTTATTTACTAATCTAGAGACATGCTTTAGACAGTTTACACATGCGATGTATAAAAGTATGTTGATTTGAATGGACTTGAAAAAAAATCTTCAGACAAAGCTTCACTGTATATTATCCTGATGTGGCTTTGTTTGTTCCCACATGTAGATTCTTCAGCAGTTCCAGTTCTGCAGCCAGTCTGAACACTAAGGAGTCTGCTCAGGAGGAGTCCGCTCCCAGCACCCAGACCAATGACAGTGATGGTCCTGATGGTCCCGACTTTCCCTCCGTGGACACCCCAAGCCAACCTCCATCACCGAGCACCACGTCTCCCAGTTCAGCTAGTCAGGGCCTCAGGCTGTTTCACTGGTCAGACGACTCCACCTCAACTCATCTATCGAGAATGCCTAATTCCACTTCAGGCCTGGCTGCCCTGCAGCAGTTTCAGTATAAGAAGGAGAGCTTTTCACAACAGTCCTCCACTGATGGAAACCCAGACGACAAGGATGACCTCTCAGACTCCCCTCCGTCCCAGGACAGCGCCTACTTCTCCCAGTCTCAGCCTTACCTCACTTCCTGCCACAAAAAGGAAATCCCCTCCTCCCACCAGGAGGATGCTGTGTTTGTAGGTTCATACAAATCTCTACTGCCTTTATAAATGTCTGTACATCTTTTGTGGTGTGGTACATCATCAGAGTTTTGTGGCACGAGTGGGCGTGCAGAATGCTATTATGGTAGCATGGCTTTGTATTCTTATGTGTGACTTTCATGTGCTTCCTCAGGAAATGAATTCAAGCACAGAGCAGAGCCCCACACATTCAACAGAAGCAGAGAAGAAGCCTGGCAAGCTAAGGTCAAAGGTGTGTTGGTGCCTGAGTTACATCATACAGATTTTTGGTTTTCCCAGAGTTTCTTAACCGTCAGACAGTGGAGGAGGGTTGTGTCAGTTTGTTTTTATTTCATTATACTAACATTATAATATTTATAAATGATAGTAACTTGTGCTGTCACTCTGGCTCGCCGCCATATTGCCGGTGCGTCACTGATTACGTCATGAGGCTGGTTAGTTGGACAGTTGACCCAGGAAGACAGCAGTTGCTTCATAAAATGTCTAACAAAGAAAACATGGCAGAAAAAGAAGCTGAAGTGAGGAGAAGAGAATGAGCAGAAACTTAGGTTTGTCCAGAGGTGCAGCCATGGTTTCTCCACCTAGTGCATGTTTGGTCACTGCACTGCAATCGAGTCGATCTGTCAGGAGGTCAATATGAATGACTTGCATGGTATTATTGTATTTTTGAACTTTAGACTGAGCTAAGCTAGCTGCTTCCCCCTGCTTCCAGTCTTTATGCTAAGCTAGGATAACCTTATCCTGACTCCAGCTCTGTGTCGAACACATGCGCGAGATTGTTTTCTCATCTTATTCTTGACTATTTTTTTTATTTTTTTATTTTTTTTACACTGAACAAAAATATAAACGCAACACTAGAAAGAACGAAGTGTACAGCAGTAAAACATTGAGTGCATTTCCTTCTGTGTTTTAATCTCCTGCACATGGTGCTCCTCCAGGTTTCAGGTCTGTCGAAGCCGAAGTCCAGCAGACAGTCACAAGCAGCAAAGGTGCGAACGTTGGGCCCAGCCAGGGCCAGCGGATTGAGGAAAAAGTCTATAGCCCTCCCCACCAATAACGAGAACAACCCTGGTGTCCAGGCCACCATCAGCAGCCTCTGGAAGAAGTTCAGCTTCAAAACGTGAGAGAAATACTGCAGTTATAAAATAATCACACGTGGAGGGGAAAATCTCTACCTACCATAGATGTATTAATCCAAACATCCTACATCCACATAAATGCCTTTTCCTTTCTGGCCGACTGCGTACGCACAAGAATGTCTCTGTGGCTGTTCTACTGTATAAGTAAAAGACATTTTTACTTTGACTTTACTAACTACACTGTTTACTACATTAGTAAATAACAGCTTTCTTGTTGACTGGCATCTGCAAAGCTTTGTTTGTAAGCTGCAAGCTGTACTCCCTGACCTCTACATTCTGGTTTTTAAAGTCTGATCCACACACATCTATCTTGCTGACTAGAACAGCTGATTTCAAGCACTTCCCCCTATTAATAAGAACACATTCTGGGTTGCCAGGTTGTAAATATATTCCCCTGGCAGCATGGCATGCTCCTGTAGACTGTTTGACCTGTCACCTTCTGGAAAAGCTGAAGAGCATCTGGACCATAATATATCTATTACAACCTTATTAACATGTAGAATTAAGGATGACTTCCTGGCTTTTGCTGTTGATTCATTAGAAAGAAACCTGTGTGTGTGATCAATGACTTATTAATGTTTGTAACTGCAGGCACTGTGGCTTATTAAAAGGTGAGATTTTTTATTAATTACTTCATTACAATGACTTGATTGTTAGTGATTCACCATCTAGAGAGATTCTTCAAATCCTAGCTACTCAAAAGTTGTGATATGGCTAAATCCATTAAAATGATAAAACATTTTAAAATAATTTCTTAACTATTTAGAAACCCATGATTTACAGTGTATAAACCCTTTTTATAAAACTACCAAGTGGAACAATAAATCAGTGTCCTTCTAAATGTCTCCTTGGTGTCGTGATCTGAGCAACACGTGACCTTTTTGCAGATCACGGAAATGTTGAGTTCAATATATATTCTTTTGGAAAAAATCCACTTGCAAGGAATTTCATTTAATGGGTTAGTTTATGTATTTTTCACTTTTTTTTCTTCTTGTTTGTCACAGAAGAAGCAGAAACGGTTCCCATTGTTAAGAAAACATTGTCAAAAGAGGAACTGTTTTTAGGCCAAGTATTTAACTGTACTACTTTTAATACTTCTGACTGAACAGCTGTAAACCCAGCCCTCTTGTGTTTTGCAGAGATACCCACAAGATAACTCCCTGTAAGAAAGGAGAGCCCATGTCTCCAGTCTGAGACAACCTGCCGGCCAGCTGGCCTCAGATGGACTTGAACTTAAGCACCTAGCTTTTAAACATACCATGTATGTTAATGATTTCTCACTGGTCTGTGTTTCTTAATGTATCATTTGAAATAAAGCAACTGATCCAACTGTACATTGTGTGGTGTTGAGTTTCTTACCTATAGTTGTTATAAGTTGTATGATGTGCGGTTGCATCACATCACATCGTTTTGCTCTTGTCTGTTGCTTCAACACAGCAGTTGAAGAATGTGTCACCAGGTAAGGTGGCTGTAAAAATTCACAATGCATACTTGAGTGTTTACTGAAAATGCCCTGCCCGCATGCAAGCAGAGGAATGTGGCGATAAATGTTTCAGTTTGTGTGGAGAACAGAATTGTTGAAGAAAATGTTTTTGACGGTAGTGTTGTCTCAAATTCAACACGGCTGTTGTGCACTTACCGGAAATGATGATGCTCATTTGACTGCAATGCTGCATGTTTTATTTATCCAGTTAACTATTTAATTATACATTTTGTGAATGTTGTTTCAAAGCCTTCAGCACACTGCCTGGAATATAAGTCTGGGGGAGGATTGTGGGAGCCTTTATTCATTTATTGTTTTATTGTCCTAAAACTTAGCTAATTTAAACATACTGTGTCTAAAAATACTGGAATCAGCTTATGAAACACCCATTATGTATATTTTTTTAACTGTTGGATGTAATCTCCTTTGATTTTTACAAAACCCAGAAATTGTACCCATGGTCTAGATAGAGGTATCCTGACCCCTAAATGACATACATTCTAAATGTAAATGTGTACTGTTTATATGTATTTTATTTGATCATTTATAAAAACTGTCAAGACATGCTACAATAAACATTCAAATGTTTGGGCTCCCTACCCACTGTTCACTGTTCATCAAAACTATAATAACTTTCAAGGGTGAACTGGGGGAAGTTTGAGGAACTGTGGGCACTAACACAATCAGGGAGAGTACCTATAATTCCTTTCTGACACCAGTGGAAGAGTTGGATGTATACGTGACTTTAAAGCGAGACCATGAAACTTAGAAAAGAAGAAACTGCAAATTTTTACAATTACAAATAAAAAATTGAACTGATAAGAAAAAAGTTGCAGCCTTTCTTACCTTAATACACTCGGGGTTTTGCTGCTACAGCCTTATTTGATCTGGTATGACTATAGACTGTATATAAAGATGGATGATATGACAGGTGGTTGGCTGCAGTATAGGTCATAAACCCTACCCTCTCCATATTAGCAGTTGGGACATGGACCAAACAAAAAAGTCCAAGTACACGTCTAATAAAATGTGATGCTTTCTGTCATGTTAGGTAGTTCAAACATCACGCTGATGTTTGTTCAAGTGTTCATTTTTCTGATCAGTTTGACCATGTTTGACAATGTAAGTGTGCTGTGATTGGCTCAGTCCGCAGTCTGTACACAAAAAGAGGAGCGACAGCTGAGTAGTACAGTAGGTGGACCTTCCTCTCTATATGAGCTTTATCTTTAATGTCAGTAATGATTGCTGTAGTGTAAAAGAATATGGATGTGTACAAAGTAACGTTTGTTACATTAGTCATTCCACAGTGTTGCTTGGGGGCAGCATATCTGAACTAATTCACATACCAGGCATGCTTCAGTTGCTTTTCAACCAGCTTGACTTATTGCACAATGGCCCAGCCCTCTGACTGTTCTAACCTTAACTAATGTGTGTCCTATGGGACACAATCTACAACATAATACTTTCTAGTATTATGGGACAGGGCAGTCCCAGTTTTCTGTTTGGCCATTTTCTTTTAGGTACGGTTTTCTTTGTCGTCATGCTGACTGAGCACACGATCCATGTTCATGGGTGTATTCATGTGACCTCAAAGTATAAAAAATGGTAATCCTGAGGACATTAAATGCTTCTTTTAGTGAAGAATGAGTTAAACAACTGCACAGCTGTACAATTAAAAGAGGAGTGCAAATTGTTGCTCAATATGACACTAAGAAGTTATTAGGCCACAGGTGGACTGCAGGTGTAAAATACAGGTACAAACATATTATTACACAGATTCTTCTATGTGCGGTGTATAAGAGATGAGACTGATTATGTTACTAGTCATTATTTCATGTTCCAGCATTACTGCACTCAGAGGTTGAGTTGTTGCAGGAAGATCCGTATACTCTGGCTCAAATAAATAGTAATGGCCACTGAATTCAAATGCCTCATCTACATTGTTGAAATCAGCTACATATTCAGCCATGACTTTGCTAACAGTTCCTCTGTATAAACTCTGACTTTAAGGAACTGTATATACGACTGTATAAACACAGCCGTTTTCCTACAAAACTCAACCTCTCGCGAGATTTCAGAGTGAGACTTCTGGTTCTGGTTAAACAAAAAGGATCTAACTTAACAAAATGGTCTGTGTATGTATGGATCCTTTCCTTAATGTTGTCAGACACT
>JAVQJL010011248.1:0-12252 GCA_036024295.1 Nannoperca obscura
GTAAATCCTATAAACTTCATTTCACTTCTCAAATATCACTGTGTTTGTCTGCTATTTGATATATTTAACTGAAATTGCTGATCCGAACAACCAATGATTTATAAAGGAAAATCTTGAAAGTGATCAGGGGTGCCCAAACTTTTGCATGCCACTGTAGATAGATATATAAAGCAAATCAGTATGTTGTCCATTGCCACTCAGAGGATAAATCTCTTCTCCCAGCTCAGAGGGGAGATTATATCAGAATCAGAATCAGAAATACTTTATTAATCTCAGAAGGTAAATTGCTTTTTGATACAGTTACACTGCTCAATAAAATTATTGAAAAAAGAATAATAAACAGTAGAAAATAGAGGGTGTAAAATGTAGAGGGTCCGAATATGGTTAGACCAGAGGCCGGAGCTGCTCCAGGACGAGTCTTTCCAGGGCCTTAATGATGTGGGAGGTCAGTGCCACAGGTCTGTAGTCCTTGGCTCCACTGGGGCGTGGAGTCTTGGAACAGGAACTAGGCAGGAAGTCTTCCACAGCACAGGGACCCTCTGCAGACTCAGGTTCATGCTGAAGACATGCTGCAGTACTCCACAAAGCTGAGAGGCACAGGCACCGTCAGGTCCTGCAGCCTTCCCACAGTGGAGTCTCCTCAGCTTTCTGTCGGCACGAACAGTCAGGAAGCCCTCGATGGACACGAATGACATGAACTATCTGCATTTAAGCAGAAGCCTTCACTCAATAATTATTTTCATTCTCTCATATTAAATCACTGTTTTGTAGGAGTAATTGGCACACATTAACTGCCATATTTTTTCTTGTAACTAATAAAAAAAACCCAAACATGTTTACAGTGAACAGGCTGATGTCTGGGTTTCAATGCGTTGTGTGTCTCTACTCTGCAGCTGTTTGACTGGGAATTGTTTTCTCAGGATTGCTGTATCAGTTGATTGTATTATAGCCATTATATTCCAAATATTTCTTCTTTAATATCTTAAAGTTGGGCCTGACAGTCAAAGTCGTGCATATTGAATCATCTGGATGGCTTTTGTGCTTTTATACAGAGAGAATATGTAACAGTTAATATTCCTGCAGCATCATTTCTTATTCAGTCAAAACAATGTCTAAAAATAAAACAAAGTACACGGCTGAACCTCTCTGAAGTATCAAAGGACTCATCAGACATGCTGACAGTCAGACATTAACTGTGTGACTTATTTTTTTTGTCCTTCTGCTCCTGTCTTTTTCATTCACTATATTGATACTTTAAATTTGATGTATGTTTCTTGTCCAGGTAAAATTTGGGAATAATGAATGTGATTAGTTACTGTAATTGCATGTTAAATTTAAAAACAAAAAAATAAGTCCACACACAACACTTTCAACACAGCAAAATTGGTCCACCCCAACCAACTACGCCACAATTGCACCCATCATGTCTGTGATATTTAAAAGAAACTTTATTCTGCCCTTCTCACATATAATGACCATATTAATCTGCTCTTATCTCTACAGCAAATAGTTATATAATAGTGACTTCTACAGAGAGCCTTTCTGTAATATCCATGTTATCTCTCTAAATGTATTATGGTATTAACACAGTTGGGCTTTTAGTTATGTCACGTTGTCATTATTATTACTACAGCTGGAATCGCCATGCACCCTCCCACAATATGGCAAATCTCAGAAATCCTCAATGTGTTCACTGGCAGGGCGCATCCTCGGAATCACGCATGCGTCAACGACAGAGGCTCTTCTGATTTGACAACCCTGGAATCTACCACACAGCCCACTATATTGCAAGGCTTCCCGTTAGTAGCGCACCATCATCTGCACCTGCCCCCTCTGTTGTTGTGGTTAGAGCGCTGGGAGGGGTCATTATTTTGCAGGGAGCCATAGGAGGAGGAGACATTTCCGACACACCGACAGAAGCGTGTAGCCTAGCCTCAAATTCAGCACCACAGGATTGAGGAAAGCGTCCAGATTAAGTCGCTTTTCACTGTTGACCGAGGGTTAATTGAACAGGAGGACACGGATTTTTTTGGAATACTCAGTGAGACCAGGCGCTGTACACAGTTTGTGGACCTGCAAGAGGTGTCATCTCCAACGGTTAAAGGTGCGTAGCGTTAGTTAGTTGAATGCTGTGGTTTGTCAACTGAATGATTTTTTTTTTTTTTTTTTTTTTGCTAGCTGCCTAGTAGCTTTACACTTGCTGCACTCACTGACCCGCTGTTCTGCTAACATTAGCTTAGGCGAGGTCTGCCTTTTCATTCATCATTGTGTTTAAGCTAGTTGGTGGGGCACCGTGAAATAAATCACCCAAATACTTTGCTGCTCATTATACCACAACACGTTTGCATAGCGTTTATTTACGGAGTTTGGCTATCCTTGTCAGGCTAAATCTCAGTGTCGCCCACTCTGCTAACGTTATCCAACCCGCACTCCGAGCACTGCTATCCAGGGAGCCCAGTGCTGAAAGCCTGCTCCGACTGACTTGTGTGAGCCTGTCAGGCAGAGACAAGCTAGGCTGCTAGGCTAGTGGAGTGGCTAAGCTAACTGGCACCAGCCACTTTCATGCTAGGAAAATAACGGTCCCACATCTGCATTAACGGCTGTTTAATCGTCCAGGGGCTGGTTACTAATCCTCACGTTTCTTCACTCACTTAATGACCGTTTAGCTTTTCCCCTTTGTTTCCAGCGCTCTTAAATTTCTTTGTCCGATCATTTTGCCTCTTTTGTTTATTTGACTCACGGTCCAAATAAAGTCACCGCTCGTTTTCTGTGCACGAGTTAAAAAACATGCTAATCTTTTGCAAATTATTGGATTATTTATTTATTACGCCTTCGCGCTCCACTCCGAGTGAGTAACAGCCCTGCCTTGCCTCACCCTGCAAGTCTAACGTTACTTCATAGTCAAGCCTCTATTAGTTACATGTTTTAACAATGAAAAAAATTGTTCAAGTAACCTGACAGGCGGCGTAAAAACACCGCTAATTTGTTACAATTTTCGGTGGCAAACGTACCGGTTGCGGCAAGTAGCGAGCTGACATATTCAGCTAAAACTGTGATGAAAAAAGCTGTTATTCATCCATAGCCTGTGCTCATGCCGTGTTAAGTATTTCCTGCCTGCCTCGCGTGTGACACACTGCAGCGCAGACGTCCTCTTGTTTATTAAATGTTCATTAGATAATGTTAAAATGTACATTATTAAGAGTTTGTATGCGTGTTGTGCTGGGTGGGCTTGTTTGCAGACTCGCATTCAGGCAAAGTGCACTCTGCATTCAACAGTACCGTGCAGCAGGAGTCAGACCACAGCTTTTGTGACCCGGGCTAGTGTAGCCACATTTTCTTTCTGTAACTGGAGATATGGAATGTCAGAGGCCTTCAGGAGTCACATAGTGGCTGTATTTAGAATCTGAACTTTTGATTGGCAAGGAGGTATGCTCAGACTCACTGTCAGGGCTGTGCTGGTCTTTGTGATCCCCCCCACCCCCATCTCTCTCTCTCTCTCTCTCTCTCTCTCTCACACACACACACACACACCCACCCCATATGTTTACCATGTCATTTCATTAGCCAGATGAGGGGACATGAGCGGATGAGGCTAAACGAACCTAATAATTTGTATATGCTATAGAGAAAACAGTTTTCTCTTTAAGGGTTTAAGCGAAGAGCATTCAGAAAGAAATACAATATAGGTGAGATGTAATTTTAATACATTCATAATATCACTTGAAGTCTATAATGATGAAATGGAAAAACAGTCACTCAAGGACTGCACCTAATTAGTATTTTTCATGTTTAATCAAATATGTCAATTATTCTTTTGGTTACTAGATTAATTATTTAATCTATAAATGTTGATAAATAGTGACTAGTGCCTATCACAATTCCCCAGAGTCCAAGGAGACATTTTAAAATTTCTTTTCTAAAAAGTGGGAAAAGCATCAACATATGAGAAGGTGGGACTAGCTATTGTTTGGCATCTTTGCTTGTAAAATCACATACACAACAAACTGTTGTCAATTAATAAATAAAAAACCCATAAATAACCAACTAATGATTAAAGCACTAGTTCAGTCTGTCCCTCAATATGTTACTTACAATGTATTTTAACATCTCCCATCCTTTGACGTGACAGAAAAACAGTATAGTGAGTAAGAAAGTTTGTAGTTGCAGTAATTCAGTAGTTTAACAAGAACTATATAAACTACTAAAGACACTTTTGACTAAATATTGACTAGAGGCAGACAAGGCAAGAGCTGTGATTCCAGGCTGCCAAGCATGTACAGGCTCTTCTCTGCCCTTTGGGAAATAACTGCATATGTGTATCACTGTCTAACCATCTGCTTAAGACCATCTTTTATGCAAGGCTTATTTGTTTAACCTTTCAGGATATTTTTTTTCCTGTCATTTTACAGAAGACTACATCCACATTCAGGATGTGCTCTGTCAAAACGAAAGCAAAATCAGTCTAATTTGAACTTGAAACACAGTTATTCTCTTATTCTTTATTCCTCATTTTATAATACCAAATTATTGGGTTTGACAGCCACCTCTCTGTAATAATTGGAGTGTCTTGGCTCACTTACTATATGTCATTTGCAGTGTAAAGCCTGTTTCTTTAACTGGGGATAAGAAAAAGACATAATTTATGGGTGACACTGTGCAATCAGTGGCAGTCAGGAGTGCATTGTGTTCTCCGTCTCCTGGGAGAGGAAGCGGTATTGGCTGAACACCATGGAACCCCCTGTTGTTGCACTGAAGCAGAGCTTTAAGGTAGCCATGGTACCCCCGCTAACTGGAACAGGATTGCCTCTCCTCTTTGGCCTTTTCTCCTTTCAGCTCTTGCATATATGTTTGATACTGTTTAAGAGATGTGAGATTCAGCAATAGAAACAGCACAGAACAATCAATAGTTGTAGCGCTCTTATGTACAACATCAATTTTATTTCTCCTAACCCCAGGGTTTGTATCGCCCTATACTGCAATGTGGAAGTGCACCGAACTGACATCAAACATTATCACCAGGGTTTTGGCTAAACATGTATTACCTCTATTCTAAGAATATTATTTTATGTTGATTAAGTGCATTTCTTGAAAGAATTACTTAACAGTCAAAGTGAAATATGAGTGGTATTTGTTTTGTGATATGTTTGTTTTGCAGCAAATAATGTCCCTTTGTCTCGTCTCTTGCTACTTACGCTTACTCAACAATATGGTACGTGGGCATATGTTAGATGTGCTAGATTTGTCTGCTGTTTACTTGTCCCACACTGGACTATAAAGGGGGTAAAAAAGAAAGGAACACTTTATTGTTTCAGGGGGGGACAATAAAGTAGATGATCCAGCAATGCTTGAAAGTATAGTGTCAGCAGCAGCTATGTGCAGCAAGAAAGAACGAGGTTATTCTCTTAAGTTCCTTTTCATGTCTATTAGTCTGTCTAAGACCTTCCCCACGCCCACAATGTCCAGCAAAAGAGCTGTTGCAGTGAAAGTTTATTTAGTTATTCTCTATAGGACTATAAAAAAAAAATCAATCCATGCACCCGTCCTTCCTCCATCCTTTGAAGTCTGTTGGTGTGGTTGAATAACATTTTGCCAAGAAACAGCTCATAAAGCTCTCCAACTCAGAAGGTTGACATTTTATCTGTTTTGTATGAAGCTAATAGAATTTAAATAAATGAAAAGTGCAAAAGTAACAACTTTACTTGTGTGGAAATATTCAATCAAAATGCAGCTCAGATCTCAGCTCAGAGCTAAATTATTAACATCCCCTCAGAATTGTGGGGATCCTGCCCTCCTAGCAAACAAAAGCTGCTAACAGTTCTGAACAGATTTTAATATTTAAAATCAGGGTGGAATATGAGGTCAAGTTGATGATGAGGCGTCCAGGTCTTGATGACGCTCCACTTACGCTGCACTGTGTTGTATTGTTTTAATGCAATTAGTTATCTATTTTGCTTGTGGTCAGTTGATGTAATATGACTAGACCTGTGACAATGAGGAATTTAATGAAACTCTTTGTGACCAGCTGGTAAACCAAACTGTAAAATGTACTTTCTGCTATACAGTTTACACATTTTAAAGTCAGTTTAACTGATGTGAATTCATATGAAAAATCTACAGTCAGTCAATTTTTTAATCAGTCACTTTTTAAAGCAAACAAGTGTGATGTTTATTGTTAAAGTTCACTTTTCAAGCTTTTTCATGATCGATTTACTTTCTCAAACAATCTCATATAATTGCTTTGCTTTTGCGTTTGTTGTGACCTTAGTGGGCTTTGTTTGTTTTTTAACACAATTAATGGTTGGCAACAACATTTTAAAACTGTACAATAGACTTTTTGTGCCATGGAAACCGTATTCTCTGCATTTCTATGCATATCTTAAATGTAGTAGTATCATTAAATATTTCTCTGCAGGAAGTGGTTCAAAAGCCAGCTGTTCAAAAGTTTCTATTCCTAGTTTTTAAAGTGCTGTTTTTAATGATAGATAAGCTGGCCTGTTTAAGTGCAGAGTGAGAGCATATTGTTTTCTAAAAACTCTCCATTCTCAGGCATTTTTTTAGAAGTCCACCCTATATCTCAGGTCCTATGTTAAAGTATCACATACTGGTTAATGAGATCCTATCCTATCCTATCCTCAAACTACTTGGTTAAGTCTCGGGCTAAATGCAGGTCAAGGATGTTAGGCGCTAAGCTTACAACTAGTATAGTATCAGATTGTACACTTTGCTTAAACTGCTAGAGTTTTGGTTGTTATTGTTTTTTTATGTTAAAGAAAAATACAATAGGATGTGGTGAACATGGGGCCTGGGAAACATGCAGTAGACGTGTGTTAATGGGGCTTCCAGGTGATCAGTTGCAGCAAACCATGGAAATAAAGCATCTCTTTTTACAAAATCAAAGTTGTTCTTTGATAACAATTTTAAAGAAGGGGTGAAATTACCTGTGATAAGGTTTTAGACACAGTCACAGTGGAAATGCTCACAGAGAGAGAGCAAACAGAGTTCATACCCTCTAAAAGTTCTCAGTGAGCTGGCAGCAACTTTTCTCAGAGATGTTGAAACTGGAGTGTGATGTCAAGCTGCTGCCAACATTTTTTTTTACTACTGTTTTAATGATTCTCCCCCAGCCTCCCACACATGTCACAGTCTCTTGGGAAAAGTAATTGATTCTGAAGACTGAATTGTTAATAGTATTTTTCTTCTGTTTGTCAGTGGCCCTATTGCCTCTCAATGTAAGTGTATGCAGTGACAACAAAGCCTTTGTTCACAAGTAGAGGCAGAACCATAGACATATATACGTAGATGCCGCATTGACTGCTGCGGAATGCCATATTGGAAAGAGCAAGACTGGCCTGTAAACTGGATTAAAAGCACTACAAAGTTTACCTCTCTCATCTGATGACTCGTTTTTATATTTAAGGGTTTATGATCTACGTGTCTCCAGTTACTTAGAATGTTGATAGTAAAGCTATAATCATAGTATTTGAATACCAGTACTAGTCCCAAAACCTGTCCATCACTGTCAGTGTTTGAGTCTAATGTGAAAAAACGCCTGTGCCATAGTTAATGTGCTCAGTGTTTGTGTTATGTGTTTATGTTTGCTTAATTTATGATTAGTAATATTACTATCTTTTTCTTCTTTTTTATCTTATGTGAAGGAAACACCTATCCACAGTATAATGATAGACTGTAAATAATACAGGTGAGGTTTTTACTATAAGCACTCTGGGTCTGCCTTCTATATTTTGTTCCATATTTGTTATAATGTGTTATAGCAGCTCAAGGACAGAATAAGTATGGACAGACAGAATAAAATTCAAATAAAGAATAACAATAGAAACTATGCAAGTCATTAAATTCAAAATTACAGTACACATGACCACTGTTCAGACTAACAGTTTCATCTCAAGGACAGTGACATAGTTCCATCTTTTCCAGTCCGTTCTAGTCCTGCCTTCTGGACGTACGATCCATGGGCCAATGCGACATCTATGTACATATGTCTCTGGGCAGATACACCATTGCTAATGCTCAAAATACGTCCAGCTAATGTGGATCATTTAATCACCTTTACAGCTGACCACGTTACAGGCTAAGAATCTATGTTTTTCATGAAGACTAGGATGGCTTGAACTGTGAACATCAAAGACTCTCTTTTGAAAGTCGGGGCTGCGTGTCTAAGTTACTTTGAATATGGTAGTCATGGTAAGAAATGCAATAACTTCAGAGCATGTTAGCGGTCCTATATGACTTGACTTTGTCATTGGAAGCCATCATAATGAAGGCTATGGGTATTTCAGTAATAATTATAGTCTTTAAAGTTGTACAATGTATTTTCAATGACACCGATATGCTTGTTTCTATAGCACATTATGTAAAACTTATATTAGATAGTAGGCGTATGAAAATTATCCTGACACTTACACATAGAAGCAACTGATCCTGCTCCCTTTTGGTTGATGTATTTTACATTAACTTGTTATCCTTTGTAAAATCAACAATATTCCTCCCGGGTGATTGTGATATGAAATATGTTCCTGTCTTTGTCCCCACTCACTACAAAGTATAATCATTTTTTTTTACCTGTTACATTAATGAAGTTACAAGTAGAACAAGTGTGAGGGCAGATGCCAACCATGGATTGAAACTGGTCAAGACCGTAGCTCATAAACTAGTTTTTGTCAGCCTCAACATTGTGAGGAGATCCATTTCCCTTCCATACAAACAGGCTTCTGGTCAGTTTTGTAAATGTTGCATCAATGAATGGTCACTGACAATGCAGTCTTGGGAACTGTACATAATTTGTATAAACATTCAGTGTCATTCTCACTCACAGAATCTTTGTTTCTCTATCCATGAGATGTCATGTTAACGCACTTCTGGCACTTGAAAATTAACCCTCTGCTTCTGTTGTGCCACCTTGTTGTTTTGATCCTATCATAACCAAATCAATGCAGAGAGCCATTCAAGTCTGTCATCCTCTGTCCCTCTGAGGCCTCACTTTCTCATACTCACCCCCTCTATCCACCCCCACCACAGGCTGCATCTGGCACCAGTAAGGGCCCAGCTCCTCCCCCCACAGTGTGTGTGTGCTGTCTTGGTGCATTAACTTTTCTATTGTTAGATGACTGCTTTTCTTCGGTCCTCTTACAGAAAATCTATATGCCGACCAGGGGTGATTCTAGGATTTGATATCCGGGGCTTAGCCTTGAAGCTTGGAGCGCGAAGTCTGGAACATATTTTTCTTTTTTTTTTTTCTATTTGAAAAGTTAAATACATACGATTCATGCAATTTGAAATGAACCTCTTAAGTCAAGATAAAATAGATCTTTTCCATAAATAAACCAAAAGCTGGGGTGTTAAAGGCTTACAATGAGCCAGCTCCTTACTGATTTTCACTGAAAAGCCTGACAGTGAAACAAGCGCATACATTTTTTAGTGTCTTCCCCACTTTCTCAGAAACCATCCTCATATGTTTGTCTAGTTTGCTTCCTATTATCTACTCCTTTCTCTTTTCATCTCCTGCAGCCACTCACAGTTATCCATTATTAACCCACTATTTCAGCTAGTTATAAGAGCAAGGGACCTTTGCTGTCAATTTCTAAATAAAACATTAAATTCCACCCATCTGATATGTACCAGTTAAGATTTCTGTTTTACTTAGAGTAGTCTAAAGATAATAATAGAGAGAATTCAGGTGATGGACATGGAATAATGTCTTACAAAAGTAAAATAGATAGACAGTTTTCATTTTGATGTGACTTTAAAAGCTATAGTCTATACTGTAAAAGCAGAATGGCAAATGGCAAAAAGTTTACCTAAAAACATCTGTCAATGAGCACAGAACCAAACTCATTTGAATTGCTGAAAAGAAAATCCCCAGAAAGGATATTCGGGTGTTGCAGCAGCCCAGGGACAGATATAAGTACAGATAAATAAAGTAAAAAAAAAAAGATACATAAAACTACAATAAGAACTAAAGTAATTACTAATTAAGTAATTACCCTAGCAAGGCCAGTCATGCTGACATGCTGATCCATGAAAGACATTTAAGGATTGCAATCTTTAATGTGCTTCTACCTCTCAATTCTTTCCTCACTTGGTAAACATTGGCTCTGAAGTTCCAGCTGCATATTTCTATGTTAGCCTCTGTATTTTTGGGGTATATTATCATTTATTAAAACGAAGAAATTAAAAAAGCCATTGCTGGACACTGTTTTGGACATCATGAATTCAGGATGACGCTTTGAATCTAACTTGTGAAAATATTCACAGATATTTAACTTTTTCTGTGATTTTAATCTCTGACCCCAAAAGGCACACACACCAAATAATCTCTATGTTTTGATTTGAAATACAGTAGGGGCTACACAACAGCAGATGGCTGTGCTAAATGTCTGCAATATAATACATTCAAGATTAAATATAACCACAAGCAGTAATAAAAAGGGGTTTAAATCAAGTCGTTTTTTTTCATATAGCCCAAAATTACAAATATGTTTCAGAGGACTTTGGGAACAGTTGCATTTATAATACTCATAAATATCATATAAGTATTTTGATTTCATCTTGCATTGAAATTCAGGCATTTGCCAAAAAATAAATAATTTCAGTATTGCACATTCTTTACACTGTATACCACTCACACACAAACCCCATGTCTGATGTCGGATTATAGACCTGTATTCAACCTGCCTTTGACCCATTTAGACCACTTTCATGGGTTAATCCCATAACATTAGTTTGGTTAACCCATGGCAGTATAGTCAGGGTACTTTCATGGGATTAACCCAGGGGTCCCATGACATTATCCAATAATACGATCCAATCCTTGGAATATAGTAAAAGTGCTTGCTGCAGTCCTTGTTTACAGTTTACAGATTCAATATGGCAAGTGAGTGAGAACAGTGGTGTAATTTCATGTATCTTATTTGGTTCCGTTATGGTGTGTTAATGCAACAACCTACACACATCATTCATATCCAATCATCTGTGAGATTAAAAAGAGCAGATTTGTTGGTTAACAGGGCTATAAGTCAGTACCAATATGTAGTATAAAGTTAAAGAAATCCTGTAATCTGTCTAGTGTAACAAATGGTAATCCTATAGGTATTAGAGAAACCTGTGCTCCCTCTTTCAAATCAAAGCTGTGCATTTTCTGCCGTGTTGACAGTAGGGCTGCAAAGCTTGGTCAGATGACAACCATTGTCCCATTCAGACCGATTGCAAATGCATTATCATCCTGTCACAAGTGACTTTTAAAAAGCTCTTTGACTTAATACAATGCAGAAAAAACAGGATGCAGGTGACAGAGGTCAGAATGGAAAGATTTCTAAACTTCGAGTTGTATCAATAGTGGTTAACAAACATATGTTTGAAAAGGAGTACTTTGATTAATGAGATGATAAAATCTTGCCTGTGAGTCAGCAGAGTAACAAATTGATTAATGAGTAAAACCTATTAGATGGGTTTGTTTTCACAGTATGGATGGACATCACTGTAGATTTCACAGGATTAATGGTGCCTTGGGGAATTTGTTTGTAAAACAAAAAAACGCATGTTCGCATTTATTGTTTGGCCCCAAAGCGCACTGTATGTATCCTTAAGGTCTTTCCACATAAAACATTTGCAACGTTTATTTTTTAAATATAAATCCTGCATTGTTTATGTCAGTTTACTTGCTAGCAGTCCAAAACTTCTCAGTGTAACTTTAACACCCCGTTCCTAATCTCTGTAAAATAAATAAGTGGGGGAGCATTTGATAAGATTCCTGCAGGGTTGTGAATCATGTCATGCTGAAGTAATTAACACAATTGTTTTGAATCAGTTTGGCACAAAAATGTGATTACAGTTGAAAGCAGTCGTCTCCTCTGCGTTGGCCATTTTATGTTGACACAGATACATTTGCTGTAAAAGAGGGATTTGCCTTTAATAGCCCTCCAAAGGGACGTTTGAATGATATTTGGTCAAACTGTGCACAGCCATGCATTTAAGGGTTCCTTTGGGGAATTAGTTGGGAGGTACCCAAATCTTCACCATATGCTTTGACTGCAACATCAAACCAGTTTACTCCATCAGGTATACACTCATCTTGTGCTCTCATTTTTCTAATTTTTGGCATTCAGGCTTAGTTTCAGTTTGAACCTTATTTTCAGCATCACACTCACAACTATGTTCACTTAAACATTTGATTCATGTTATTTGGATGTTGTTCATTGGATGTATATATATATATATATATATATATCTATATAT
>JAVQJL010011259.1:0-71957 GCA_036024295.1 Nannoperca obscura
TGTTTGGGTTCATCTGTGACTGTTTCTGCTGGTGGAATGTCCTCTGATTTTACTTCCTCTTCTGGTGATTGAACACTGCCCTCTAATTCTTCTGGTTCCTGAACATGTTCAGTGTTGGAGGCATCTACTTGCTCAACACTGACTTCAATGAGAGGTATTGTCTCCTCTTTGGATTCACCTGTAAATGTTTCTGCCTCTGTAATGTTCGCTGATATTACCTCTTTTTCCAGTGATTGAACACTGCCCTCTAATTCTTCTGGTACTTCAACATGTTCAGTGTTGGAAGCATCTACTTGCTCAACACAGACTTCAATGAGAGGTATTGTCTCCTCTTTGGATTCACCTGTAACTGTTTCTGCTTGTGGAATGGCCTTTGAATTTACTTCCTCTTCTGGTGATTGAACACTGCCCTCTAATTCTTCTGGTTCCTGAACATGTTCAGTTTTGGCAGCATCTGTTTCTAGTTCATCTTCCTTATCTGGATCAACATTGACTTCAGTTAGAGGCGCTGTTTCCTCTTTGGGTTCATATGTTACTGTTTCTGATAATGCTATGTCCTCTGATATTGCTTCCTTTTCAAGTGATTGGACACGCTTCTCTGAATTTAATGCTGCAGCTTGTACTGCTGCTAATTCTTGCAACTCCTCCACCTCTACTGGTGGTTGGTCTTTATCCTCAACTTGAACTTGATCAGTGATATTGTGCATGATCTGATCTTCCTTTTCTGTCAGAGTTTGGACTTCCTGTTCCATAGCCCCATTTTTAGTTTTTTCTGCAACTGTGGCAGCCGAATCTGCTTCTTCAGAGTAAATTGCAGGCTCTGTTTTACATTGTGCCTCAACTAGAGAACCTTTATCTGGGACAATGTCCTCACTCTCAGGTAATAAATCTGTAGACACAGCTGCATTTAGCCCAGATAGGCATTCCACTAGATCATAGCTCTCATCAATACTTTCTAATTCTTTTATACTTTCTTCTGGATGTGTAACGTTGGCCACATGTACTTCATCTTCTGCAATTTCAGCAGTGTCAAACTCCTCAGTAGCAACTTCAGATACAATCTCTGTGGAAACAGAGTCATTGACTTCAGATATGCTCTCTGTTTGAGCTGTAGCTACAAGTTCACAAATTGCATCCAGTTCTTCAACATTTAGACCTGCGTTAATGGAATTTGAATCTAATTTTTTGTGTATTTCCAGAATTGTTGGCTCTTCTTTTACAAATCTTTCGAGTATTTGATGCGAGACAGAACCAACTATTCTTTCAGAGCTTAGCTCATCTGACCATTCTGGGACTGCCTTTGGGCTTATGGAGATGGTTCCAACAACCTGATGCAAGAGTACATCTGTTTCTATGACATCATATTCTGCTGGGACTGGAGTTGTGTTGCCGGATGTTTTTGACGACTCTGAGGATAACTGGGAAACTGCAGAGATCATCTCAGTTTCATCTGCCAAGGGAATGTCTGAGGCAGGCTCTGGTGCAGTAACAGCCTCAGATGTGATCTCTATCAGGTCCTCTGCCATAGTGTCATCTCTAGCTGCGTCCTCAGTGACCGAAGCTGGAGTGGCCATGGTCTCAGTAATTATGCCTTCCTCTGGAATGTCACTGAGTTGTTGATGATTACTGATTGATTCTGTAAGATCATCAGGTTCTTTATTTGTAGCAAGGGTTGTAGTGCACTGTTTTTCTAAAGCATCATCATTGTCTTTGACTTTCTTTGTTTCAGTTTGCAGACTGCTGCAAGGTAGGACTGGTTCAGCCATCTGATCAAGGAGGTCTTGCTGGAGTTCATAATCTGCTTCCTCGGGTATTTGACTTTCTACATCTGCCTGTATTTGTATGTGAACCTCTGTTTCAACTATATCAAACTCAGACAATGGAACCACAGCTGGTGTGTCAGAGTCTTCATCACCTGAAGCTACATCCTTATCAGCCTCATCTGAAGATACTTGGTCTTGCTTTTCAGCAGACTTCCTCTTTTTTCGTCCCACTAGGAGTTTCTTTATTGAAAAGGAGGACTCATCTTGAGTAACTTCACTATCAGATTGTACATTGTCTTTGCTTTCATCCTCATCCTTGGCATTCCTTTTTGTGGCGACAAGTCTTTTTAATGATTTCCATGTTGACCCTCCATCACCCTCTGAAGGACTTCTTGCTTGTTTGGGAGAAGAGGCTAAAATGTAATTCTCATTTTCATTAGAACTTTCTGCACCATGTTTAGAGTCACTGTCTTGCTTGTTATCATTGTTATCAATTCGAGGTGTTTCGTCCTCAGAGTCTGATGTTTTTCGGCTTCTTCTCCTTCCAGATCCACACAAAACGGCTTCCCATGAAACAGATGAGTCTTTTCTTTTTTTGCCTTCTTCTGTGCTGTGATCTGATATTTGCTCTCCTTCACTTGGTTTTAGTTCTTCAACTGGACCTGGGATTTGTGTCTCTTCAGTGCTCAAGGAGGATCTCTTCATGCGCTTAATTGGAGTCACAAGTTTTTTGAAGGAAGCCCATGCACCATCTTCCTCTCCTGCTGCCTCTGTAGAGGGTTGTGCAGGACTTTCTTCTTTCTGATGCTCAGCTGACTCAGTAGATGACAAGAGCTGATCTGAAACATGTTCTCCAGAATCAGACAGCTTTGCATCACTTGACTTCCTGCTTCTTTGCTTTTTTGAGAGTTTCTTTAAACTAGACCCTGACAGCAGCCTTTTTAGAGGACTTGCTTGAACTTTGTCCTTCTCTTGAGAACTCATAATTTCAGACTCAGTGACAATAATGGTTGATGTGTCCATTGCAGGTGATTTTCGCTCTTCTGTCGTCAGAACTGCAGACAGGATTGCCTCTTTAAATTCATTTTCCTTAGGTTCGGTCACAACTGCAACTGTCTCAACACCTTGACTAATCTGCTCTTGGTTTTGTACAGTTTGTTTTGTTGCCTCTATGAATTCCTTTTTCCCCATGTCTACAAGTTCTTTCTCAGTGTTCTCATCTTCTAAAGGTTTTGTTTTCTTCCGTAGTCCAGAGAAGATTCCAGTTGTAAAAAATCTTTTAATTGGAGATTCAACCACTTCTTTTTCAGTACTAGATGGAAAAGTGGAATGTGGCTTTTCTTTAGGTGTGGCATCCTGGTTTTTGGCTTCTACTACAGGTAAAGCGGTTGCTGCATCTGTATTGCCAGATTCAACTTCCTCTTTGGTTTCTGTTGTCTGCTCTGCATTTTCTAGAACGTCTTCCGATGTAATGTCTGTCAGGGTAGGACATGTTGTTGAATCATTATCATAAGTCTCCTGTGCTATGTTCCCATCAGTATTCTGTTCAGCGTCAGTACTCTGTTCAGCATTTTCACTTTTGGTTTCCTTTGCGTTATCCTCAATGTCTTCTGGTCTGTTTGGTTCTCCCTGGTTGCTCTCACCAGGCACATCTGTTGGCATTTCACTTGAGCCCCTCTTTACAGTCAATTTCAAGCCAATGTTACTGAAAAATTTCTTAAAACTTTCATTGATGTCATTCTGCTTTGCATCCATTTCAATCATTTCCAGGGGTACATCATTATCAGCATCATCTTCATTAGGTGATTGCTTTTCATCCATTTCAACATTTTCTAGTGGTGTTTCATCTTCTTTAAGCGCCTTTTCTGTTTCTGAAACTTCTTCGTCTGATGAAATGATCGCTTATACAGGGAAGAAATGAAATATTAAAACAACTGCAAAAGACTGATGACAGAGATAACACTATAAGCCGAAACCCAATGAGTTATGCATTTGTTGAAATTATGCTGACATTGTCTGTCAATAAGCAGTAATTGCACAACCCAAATTACACAGTAGTACCCACCCTCTGCAGCAATCTCATCCTCACAGTGACAATTAACTTCTGCTATAGAGCCGTCTGCTTTTCCATTGATCTCAGAGATCTGCCCATTGTTTTTGAAAGGCTGAAACAAAGCACAAAACAAAGAATGTACAATGTCCCTTTGCTCTGGTGGCAAGAAGTTGATAGTATGGAAGCTTAAATCATAGACAGTGTAACCATTTTTCATCTTTTAACAGTCATTTTTAAACATTCCCTAGTTAGTAATGGTAATTTCACAAGAACATTTCAGTTGTTGTAAATGTAGAGCAAGAACCATTTGCTCATATTCTCATTGCTGGAGAATAATTATACAAATCCATCAGAATTTGTACGTCAATGAAAGCAAACAAAGAATTTAAATCTCAGATTAACCGTGGCTCCAAAGTCCTATTTTGTATACAAACAATCCAGTCACTGTTGGTTGGGTGTGATGGTAGTCTCACAGTAAACAACCTCAATTGTCCCCACATCAAATCCATGAGCCAGATTAGTCTGGAAAGTCTGAGCAGGGGAAAGGGAACAAGAAACACGTGTGCTTCAGCTAGTGTGGAGTAAAGCCGTTAATAATACAAAGATACAAATAGCTGTTCGGGTCGTGTTGCACCTGCTAATACCTTCTAAGACATTGTTGGATTAATTTCCAGCCAAGGCTTTCTATGTGTTTTGACACTTCATGATACACATAGAGCAGTGACACACACTCTTTCTATGTATTATTTTTGAAGCCAACATTTCTTTTTGTTTTTTACACAAGAACCAGATAGTACTCCCCTAAATGTAGAGATAAAAATAACATAAACTCTTTGCCAAAAGACCAAAGGCCGTATTATGATTATGGATGGCTGTGAGCTTATTTTCCAGTTATTCCCCATCTTACATGCATGCACGCAGCCTATATTTGGGGCTGTGATCATCAAGTCATTGCTTTGTTTTCATTCATCATGAACCAAAATGGTTGACTAAATGGACCATACCTTAAGTAACAAAAATACAACCAAAGTGTTGTGGACTTAAAATAGCTTTGCTAACAAAAGGGCCATCAAGTGAAAGTGAATATAGCATAGCAATTATTTTTACATTTTAATTGGCAAAGCAAAAGTCATTAGGTTACTGTACTTAATTCAAGTAAAGGTAATGTAATGAAAAGTGATATTGGGGGGAAATATTTACTTTACATTTACTTGAAAACATAAGACATTAGACTTTATTCAAAATGCAAGGATTTCTTGTAACAATGGCATACTTAGCCCCTGATTCCATCTAAAGCCTGTAATCACCCAAGTCACAGAGGTCAACGGTGCCATTAAATCAACACAATATCATGATTTTTGCTCATAAGACATTAATAGCTGTAATTATCATTCTCACAGTACAGTGCTGTCTAAATGTCTTCTTGCTCTGCATGAGCCAGTGATCATGTTGTATACAAATAATTGATGTTGCCTTCTGCTGAGTGCAGGAAAGGGGGAATTCCATCTCTCCCCAGGGCTTTACTAAGGTTCCTCTAAGAATGAAAGGTCATTATTCCTCCACACTGTTTCCTTTTTCATCTACAGTAAATGCAAACCATTGCACCATCAAACAAACAGTAAAAACGGGGTCTTCAGAAGGCCACCAACAGCTCCTATTAGTCCTCAAACTACCAAAGCAAAAGTTGGCAAACAAGAAGGCATGTACAATTCATAACCTTTGAGAAAATAGGACAAGTGGCACAGATTTTCAAAAACTTTTATGTGTTACGAGGAAGAAATTGTCAGTAATGTCTTCATTTTGCACCTGAGTAAAGAGAGCTTGGTGTGCTCAGTGCCATTCATTAAAACGAGATAGGGATTTAGTTTTTATCTCGGGCTTAATGGATGTGTTGGCATGCAGAACCTGTACTTGTCCTGACAATAACAACAAAATCCAGCCTCAGCATTTTTATTGCACACATCAACCACTGACTGCTTTTGGAAATGTAAGAGGCTGTATACCAACTAATGTTAATCTTTATAGATGAGGAGAAAACATTATAAATAAGTTTGTCTGTAAAGGTGATAGGATTGATCTGCAGTAAGATGATACCTTGTCTTCAGTATTCTCTTCAGTCTTAGCATCATCCACTTTTCCGCTCTCCTCCTCGTTCGCTGCATCCTTCCTGCTCTCCCGTTGCGCAGACTGAGCGTCTCCCATCGTCGGAACTGCAGCGCGTCACTATCCGGAATGAGCCGCACAAGTAATGGAAATATCCCAGATGTGCACAGACAGAAAAAAAAGCAAGCCGGTAGCTCCGTGAGATGACAAGAGACGGTCAGCTCTCAAATGCTGCAGCCCGGATGTTGAAAAAGTATTTTTTAGCCAAACACCTCCCTGCAGGATCACATGAAGCCTGTGAGCCGAGCCCGGTCCGGCCCGTCCCGACCAGGCACGCCTCTCGCTGCATCAAAAAAAAAAAAAGCCCTGCAGAGAAAATACAGTCCGTTCTCACATGACTGAAGCAAATGTTCGCGCAACGAGCGTGGACCTGCACCTCTGTGCACGTTCACCTCAGGGTGCAGATACGCGTAAGTCCCAGCACTATATGTTTAAGGTTTGAAAATGATATGTTCATGGGAAACAGTGCGGCTGCTTTAGACGAGTTGTTTGTAAGGGTGATGCAAACGTACTTGATTGCAGAAACTCTCTTTTGCTGTGTGGTTGGCAAAGTGGATTTTTAATTATTTTTGACCCATTTGTTTTAAGAAGAGACAATTTCATTCATTTATTTCCCATAAAATTTGGTAAAATGTCTAATCAGTTGTGCCACATGGACTGCACAGTTGCAAAAAGGAAAGTGTAAGAAAGCATCCTGATCATAAATCATCCTCTTACTCTCCTTTCCTTTCTTTGGATTCACATATTGTGTCCGCATGTGTAAAACATCTCCAGGTCATAGCTTGAACTTGATCTTCTTAGGAGGAAGTCAGCTGCACATTCAGTCTGACAAATGTAGCGAGAGCAAAGCAACAAAATGTCAATATGAGCTCTGCCATGTCAGCCCATGAAAACTGGATGCTGATGGTGCTGCCGGATCTTGGTCGGTCAGTCTCACAAGGGAATAAATCATTACCTCTTGGAGGAATGTGTTTATGTAACTTCAGCCTCACTGTGAAGCAGGTGCACAGCTGTCCCATTTCTTTTGGACAGTGCTGTTACCCTGATGCACATCTTTATCACAACATAAGAGAAGACGAACAATGGGAGTTTTCCAGGGGCTGTTTTTGTAACTACAAGCATGAGAACCTGGATGTGAGCAAATACAATGAAGTCAGTTTTAATTACAGAGAAGTGAACATGTTACTATCTAAACTTTCAGTGCCACTTTCTGATAATGCACCCTTTATAAAGGGATAACAAGTTGAAACTAGTGACTTTATATATAGTTAACACATAATTCACTAAACTTAGAGACTGTCCCACCACTTATTTCTACAAAAGGGCTGTATTTCCTAACAACTTAAAACCACAGACTTGATGGGTGCCTTATTAGAAAGTGGTACTGAAATGTCTATATATACTGTAAAATCCAGAAACACTTGTTTAATATGTCTAAATAAAGAGCTGTTATTCTGACAGTCAAAAACATATTCACTATAATATTTGAACCCGATGAAAAGTACCATGATTTATGAATCTGGCAACTGCAAAATCTTAAAAAACTCTTATTTTATGTTTATTTTTACAGGTCATTTTTAGACACACAGGTTGTGACCGGTTGGAAAATGTAGTTGATTTGATTTCACAAAGCATCAGGAAGCATGCTCGATGCATGAGCCGTGCATCAGGAGGTATCGTGTGTACGACCCTCCTCACTGCAAGTCATACTGAAGTGATTGACGTTTTATTCTTGATGGATTTGCAGTAAGGGATGTTTGCTGATTAGTCTATGAAACTATGTAATTGCTGCATCAAGAGGTTTGCTTGAAAATGGAAATCAACTGACTGGTCAAATGTAATTCTGGGGCCAAACAGACTAAATGTAATTTGGAGGTTAAACTTGAGACATGTGAGCAGAGGAACAACACATAAAACAGTCTGACGGGTCGTCGAAACTCCAAGACCTTCAACTTGAAACAGACAATGCTGCTGTAAAAGCTTGACCTTTTAATTATAATTGGGCCGACTCTAGGCGCAGGGGGCTAAACTATTTATACCTCTATTTATTAATCTACCATTTATTTCCTCATTAAATGTTGTTTTTAAACTCTTTGGAGGAACACAGTGCTGTTGTTGTTGAGCCGACCTGATTTGGTTCTTGGCATCACATGTGGCAGTAATTCTTAAAAGAATGGGAGCTTGCGAGTTGAAGATACGGCCATGTTCAGAGAAGTACTCACATTCAATTAAATATGGTGTAATTTGCTACACATGCTATACATCCTCAAAAAGGCTTTTTTATTTTATTGGTTTTCTTTTTGGGGGGGGTAAAATAGTAAGTAGCAATCTATAACAAAACTATATGCTAATTTTAATTCTAATACAATAGCCTAAGTAACTCATTTGATGGTATAATCCAACACATTGTTGGTAAAATATATATGTGCAGGCTGATGTGTGTGCTTCATAACTAGTAACTAGCGAGCGAAAGGGTCCATCATTATGGGGCCCGTCGTAAATACCTTAAATAATAATACATTTAAATATCACCTGCCACTGTTAAGCAAAGCAGTATTTGCCTCACTGCTATAGCTGAGCTCAGATTTACCTCAAACAAGGCTGACGTGTCGTTCTAAGTTCAACCAAGTCAGACCATGGGAAATCTTAGAGTAGAGGAGCATCTCCAAACACATGACAGGCATTCATGTTAATTTGATCAGATGTTTGTGGACACTGGTGCTGTTATGTGAACCTCAGTCTGAAGCCAATAAGTTGAATAAATTAGAGGCACAACTTTAGGTAACTGGAAACAGCTGATGTTTTCTACACCGATTACAGCAGCTTAACTCCTGAGGCCTGATGCAATGTAATTACATCAAATGCAGGGGTCTTTGTCAGGTGGCCTGCATGTGTCGGCATGTCCTTTATTTATGTTTTTATACATAGTAATATCAGGATATCAAATCTAAGTGCACGGCTGAAATTCAAACCTGATGATGAGTCCCTTGTTATGCTTCGCCAAAATGTCATGCTCTGCACTTCAAGTGGAAATAGAAAACATAAACGTCAGCAGAGTTTTGATATTGTAGATTTTGGTTCTTGTCTCTGTGTTAGTGTGTTTGAGAACAAATCCAAAAAATGTCAGTAATTGCACATTTACCACAGGCTTTTTGTCATATTATTTGCGTTGTTGTGATGTGTTTGAGCAAAAAAAACTAACAAGAAAGATTCTTAAAATATTGTAAAAATGTAAAAATAGCAACTATTAGCATAAAAATATACTTAAAGTAAAAATCTTCTTTTCTAGATAAACTAGATTAGTGATGCATTAATGTTGCAGCTCGTAAAATTGGAGCTCATTTTAGTTTTTATACTTTATATACTGCTAATCTATATTATAATTAATTAGTTGATTTATATTTTATATTTAGATTCCAAATCTGCAAAGTAAGTATTATTTTAGTTATTAAATAAATATAGTGGAGTGAAACCTACAATGTTTGCAGTAAAAGTATAAAATAGCATAAAATAAAACATTTTAATTGTACTTAAGTACAGTACTTGAGTAAATGTACTTAGTTACATTCCATTGATGTAAACAGGTGAAACCTTTAATCTCAGAATAAAGGATCTGCAAAGAAATCTGGTGTCACGGTTGAGGGATGTCAGAGACTAAATGTGCTCCTTTAAAGTTTCCACAGAAGTGCACAGAATAGTCCTTTGTCCTCAAGTTCAGCAGATTTACAACCCTTAATTAAGAAAACATTCTTGGCACATTCACAGTGACTTGTTTCCCAGTCTTTCTGTACCCTCAGCCCAGCAGCTCTGAACCTCTGAAAAGCAGTGACGAGCATACACAAGGCAAATTTAGATCAGATCCACCTGATCACATGCTCATTTCCCGACTGTGAACGTGCAGTTCTACATGTGAAGCTCATGCAAGAAACATGCTGCTCAAATCAGAACCAGCTGACCGAAAAGAGATAACTAGATTTAAACTAGAACTTTTAATGTATTTTTGGGGGGTCGTGTCAGAAAAAAACAGAAAAGTTTGCAATATAAATGTGTCAAAATGAATGAAAACCTGTTGAGTAAACCTGTAAAGTCATGTATCAACTCCACATGTAGTTTTCAAGCTTATAGCCTTTGATTTTTTTTTGTTTTTCAATTATTTTTTCTTTCTATATTAATTTTTTCTATCTGGGTGATGAGCTACTGCAAGTATGTGATGAATTGAATTGAACATAATGTAAATTGTATTATTTATAATTCATGCAAACACAACCAAGTAATGACCTCTTAATTATCACGTGATGAGACATTTCTTCATGATTTAACCTTATGACTCAGGCTTTGTTAAGGTAAACTAATACAATACTAATAAAGTTGTTGGGATGATCATCTACCTTAGAAAGGTTCATGATCTCACATGTTACAGAAAGTACTGTTGTACCTCTGACATCTGCTGGACAAAATCCACATTTCACCAACAGACTTCAGTTTTATAGTACACATATTCAGACATAACAACATCCTATGATTTGGTGATTTAACACAGAAGATTGAAGAGGCCAATTGCTCCGTCAGTTTCACATGTAGTAAGTCCAGGGAACCTCAAGGTGCTCTTGAAGATGGAAAAACTGTTCGAAGAAATGAAAACCTTCATCAGAAACTCTGTTTGTATCCATTCCAGCCTCTGTGAGATCAGAACTAACATACTTAACAAAATAAATATTGTCTTTTTTTATTCCACGCATTCTTCTTTCGTGTCACAGCCTACGGCGCATTACCCAGAATGCAACTCTCTCTGGACCCACAGAAGGCCACGCAGCCAGGTCCCATTCATCGAAGGGCCTGTGTGACCAGTGGTTGCCATCTGGTGGAGGAAGTTTTATTTAGCTGGAAGTGCAAGTGAAACATCAGCAGAAGTTTGTCAGTCAGTGTGTCAACTTGGTTCAGTGATTTTTATTCTTAAAGGTAGTAAAGTCCTGTGATTCACACAAGAGTGGGATTGAATGAAACAGAAAGATTAGAAGGTTGTGCACTTCTTTGTAAGCTTGCTGCTTATGTTGTGGTTTTGGGGGGAATATTTTAGCCTTCAGAATCAAGTGTCACTCACACACACTGGATGAGTTTGCATCTACAGATCAGTGACACATCGGCTTTGCTAAAAAAAATATAAAATAAAAAACCCTTTGAGGAACGAAGTGAGCGTGACTCATTCTCATGGAGGACCATGGAAATTACCAATCACATACAAACCACTGCTGGCTGTGGAAATGAGTATTGCACAGCATCCTACGCATCAGTTGAACCATCCATTTTCCTGATTCAAATATACTACAGCTCCTTTTTCTGTCAGCGTGACTGATCACCCCCTGACAGTTAGTGGTTTCGCAGCGTGCAGGGTGAGAACGAGCCTTTGGTCAGATTACATTTCATGAAACCGAAAGGAGGGGTTGTAAAATAGATGATTGATTACTGTAAAAGCAGCAAAGCAGATTGACTTCTGTTATCGTACGTTATCACATACGAACGCTTCAGTCCCACTACGTTGGAAGATAACATATCTGAAATACTTCCTCTTTATTTTTCACATGCTTTTGGTGTCCACTGTCAGTGTCTGGTGACTTCTGTCCATGATGTGATCTTACATATCTGCTTTTCTCTCTCTCTCTCTCTCTCTCTCTCTCTCTCTCTCTCTCTCTCGAAAGGCCTTAGCTTAACATTAGTCCCCTTTTCACAACCGTCCGTCACCTTATCTGCTGTCAGACATGAAAAACAACTCAGAAATGTACCCTGAGAATATAGAAAAATGTAAACGCAGATATATCAGTCTTCATCTACATGATGAACCCTCGAGAGGCTTGGCTTCACTTTGCTGTACGTCATCCCACGTCTCCATGTGACACAACAGGAATGCAGAAAGTTTAGTTTCTAAAAACCCTTTCCTCTTAAACAAGTGATGATGGTTAACATTTTCTTTTCCTAAATCGTTCGCTCTTTCTACAGTCTGCCTGTTGGACTGCACCACCATCTATGATCAGCTTGTGCTACAGAAGGAGAAGCGACCGCAAACCCTCTTCAGATAACGACCTGCTATACGAGTAAGGGGTATTCAATCTGTCATTATAGGTTTTCATGTTGCATGTTTATTAGGTTTGCCTGAGATGGAATTTTAAGTGAAATTTTAGAATATACAATACAGGCAAGAAAATCTCAAATCAAGGCCTTTTTTACACACTCTTGTTGAAAAGTGTGTTGAAAACTTACATTGAAAGTTAATGTAAAAACTCAACAAAGCACACTTCATATTTTCACTTCATGAGTTTGTGGCTTTTTGTGAGGCTGTTCAGGATTATTGATTGTGTCGATGTGTGTTCTTTGTTGAATCCCTTTAAAACACATAAATTCCAAGTGTCTCCGTTCATTTAAAACCAGATTACATTCATGCTGAAATACTTTTATACTTTTCTTCTTGCAAACTTGTTCAGTAAGTCCTGAAGGAGATTAAATGCTCTGGCAGATCAAGGCCATTCATCTAAGATTACATGATACTTAAGAGGAAGAAAATGTTAACACCTGCTGCATGTATCGATTACAAAAGTTGTACATTTTTCTGCTTTTATTAAGAACAAGTGCAGTCTTGTTGGTTGAAAAATGAGAACCTGTCACTCTCGAGCCCCCCCGACTATATTTCTGCAATACTAAATCGCTGAATTTAAAAAAAGGTGAAAATACTGTATGTCAGTGTTGCGTTTCAGCTTGTTTCCTCTGCCCTTAAGTGGCGAAGTTAATGCAGGTTTAATCACCTTGTGACTTCCCTCAAATGTAACCTTATGACCTCTTGTAAGAGTCCTAACTGCCAGCCTGGTGAACTCAGACACATTAAGTATTTAGCTTCTTTTAAATCTCTTCTTAAAATCTGTTTTCTTTGTGGAAATGTTACACGTGTTCTTTTTTACACTGTTCTTATTCCTGTTTCTTTGATTTTAGTCAGTTTGTTGTCTTTACTTCCTATGTGCTCGTGTTCTTCGGCCTTATTATAATTTTATCTGCCTTGTCTGGTTTTATTTCCTTTTGTAAAGCACTATATAAAGTGCTACATAAATAAAGTGTATTATTATTACATTTATACAAACTTGAACAGATTCTCGCATCCAGATTCATGAATCAAACCTTCCTCTTGCTGTCTTTTGTTTGATATGTTCCTTTCAGACATGAGGGACAGGCTGACGCACCTCCATCAGGTGCAGATTGACTCGGAGGGTTTCAGCACGGTGGAGTTGGATCATTTCTCAGAGTGTGATGCAGCAGCAGCAGCAGCAGCAGCATCGCCTCCTGACCAAGACCTGGATGGTGTCCTGCAGGAGGCCCATCAGTTACGTGTGGAAATCCAGCAGATGCAGAACGACGTCAGTGAGCTGAAAGATGTGAACTACCAGGCCTTAAACAAGACCTCATACCCCACTGCAGCAAAGCGGGACTCCAATGCAATCGGGGTGGATGTTAAACGCAGGGGAGAGGCCGTGCTGCAGAGGCTGCACATGATGAGTGTTCTCAGGGGGGAACTCGTGGCCCAGCGTGGCAGCTCTGACCCCACAGCACGCATTGCTCAAACACAGTACCAGTGTCTCAGCAGCGCCCTGCAGGAGGTGATGTTCAGCTACAACGACACAGAGATGAGCCACAGGGAGGCCTGTAAACGGCAGCTCCAGAGGCAGATGGAGGTGGTGGGCAGGAAGGTCAGCGAGGAAGAGCTGGAGGAGATGACGGAGAGCGAGGAGCCGAACGTGTTCGGCGTCCAGGCGGAGGGCAAAACGGCTCACTCGGCTTTCCTGCAGATCGAGAGCCGACACCAGGAGCTGCTGGAGCTGGAGAAGAGGATCGAGGGGATCCAGGAGCTGTTCCTGGATGTGGCTGTGCTCACAGAGGAGCAGGGGGCGGCCGTTGATAGCATCCAGAAAAATGTCCAAAATACTGAAGCGGTCACTCAGGATGCAGTGGTCCGACTGGAAGAAGCCACTAAGTCTGATAAAAACAACCCCTGCAAGAAGCTGTTTTGTGGCTGCTTTCCATGTTATAACAATTAGGTCTGATGAGGGCCAGTGGTTTTGGATCCGGTCCACTGCACTACAAACAAAATAAAGACCAATCCTTTAAGACATTGTCTCTTGACGTAACAATCTCACCAAAAGGTCTATTTAGTAGCTGTTCTGGATCTTTCCATCACTGAAAATGATTGTGAGACTAGTTAAGTTAGACATACATGTCATGTGAGTGGAAGTACCTTAATATGGCTCAACTAAACATGATTTTGCAAGACTAAACCCTATTAGCAAACACCCACACCAGCAAACCTTCAAGTTGTCATGTCTCTCAAATAAACGTGTCGACCCCTCACAGATCTAAAAAACTAAACGATGTATTTAAGATCCTTATAAATCGCTTTCCGCGCAAATGCCAAAGCGCGCAAAGTCACCTGCGCGCTTCGATGTTCAATAACCGGCCATAAGTTGAGCGTGATGGGTCGGCTCCTTCCTGGACTCAAACCGGGGGGGGGGGTATAAAGCGTGATCTTCCGCATTGATACCTGCTGCAGAGTGTAGCCTGCCAGTGTGTCAGCGTCGTGAAGTGCGCTGGAAACTGAGAGAGCCAGTCGACTCCTGTGCGTGTTGAAATTTGGACATTTAACAGAGAAAGAAGAAAGAAAAAGAGGAAATGAGTTGTTTTTCCGCCTCTTCTGCTTTAGCGAGTTTGTCAGTGTAGGAGCGCCGGAGGAGAGCAGGACGAGGTATGTGTCTCTGTGTTGAGTTGTGTGTGTGTGTGTGTGTGTGTGTGTGTGTGTATCATCATGTATGGACTAAAAGAACGAATTTCTATAACAGCGTGTTGTTATTGTTGTCAACTTTTCCTGTTTCCTCCTGATTCTCACTTGTCACGGACAGTGATGCTTTAAGGTTTGTTAGTGAGATTTATTTCCTCCTTTAAAACTTTTTTTTACATTACGTACACACCAGAGTACCGTAACAGTTTCTCTCGATAGGAAATAAGTCAGTCTTAAGTCGACGCCCTGTCATTAATAAAGCTGAGGAAGTGCCCTATCAGTTCTCTCTTGAGGGGTTTAACAGATACTGATCTGTGTGTCTCACGAAACTACATGTAAACTACAAATGAATCAATATTCTACAAAAGGGAAAGGAAGTCTGGTGAGAAATAGAAATAGAAATAGTTTGCTGAAGTCTTAAACGTGCTTTTTAAGTTATGTGCAAAACAGAACTCAAAATAGTTTTGCCCTCCCCTTATTCCCCATCTGACTTAAAATGTAAAATAATAAACCCTAAAAATTACATTATAACATAAAAGAAGTCACTTATACGCAGTTATGTTGCTCAGTCACAAGATTTAAAGATCCTGCACGTAAGAGGCATTAAGGGGATAAATATGATGTTAAAAGTGTCCATATTTTCCTAACATCATCAGATTTTTATCTATATCGTACATTTGGTTTTCTCTAAATAATATGTGACATCTTTCAACCACCTAGCATGAGAAGGGTGGACTGGACCTGGACACGATAAAACCAGTGATGGAAGAAGCATTCAGACGTACAGTAAAAGCACCAGTAGAAGTAGAAGTACCATCAGTACTTCTAATCTGCAGTAAACTGGGGCCTGTGACTGATTACTGTATAGTATAATGTTATTATATTTTACATTATTAGGTTTTTAATACTGATGCATGATCGTGTGAGCAGCATTTTACTGTTGTAGTTGGTTGAGTCAGAGCTATTTTTAACTACTTTATTGTTAGGAAGTTTAGTGTAGTGGGTCCCAAGCTTGGGGTTGGGCCCCTCCAGCGGGTCATGAAATAAATCTGAGGGGTCTTGTAATGAGTGAGGAAAGAAGAAGGAAAAAAACATCTGCTATTTTCATTTGTTTTACTTTTTCCACCACAATTTCCTGTTTTATGGAGGAGGCCAGTAACTTCCTGGAGCCTCCCCTGGTTACCCGGCAACGGCTCAGGGCCGAAAAGTAGGCCGGCACCTAACAACCTGTAAGATGACGAGTTGTTGCTTTTACGCTTTGGTTTTTTGTACAGATTGAACAAACAAAAAAAAGAGTTAATTAATGATCTTTAGAGGTTCTTGTAGGAGGAGTTTGTCACCTTTGAGCAGAGCCAGGCTAGCAATATCCCCGTTTCCAGTCTTTGTGCTAAGCTAAGCTAATTGGCTGCTGGCTGTAGCCTTATATTTAACAAACAGATGTGAGATTGGTATCAATCTTCTCATCTAACTCTCCATCAGAAAGTAAATAAGCGTATTTTGCAAAATGTCTAAGTATTCGTTTGAAGAGGCCAGTAAAGGCTCCTGACTCCACTTGCAGGTGAGATGAGGGACCGACTGTTTGAGCTGCAGGCCTCCAAGCCTGCAGAGGAGGAGCGCAGGCCCGAGGAGAGCCACAGCCAGCCCACCGCGGATGAGCAGCATCTGGAGCAACAAGCCATCGTGTTTGAGGGAGACGACGTGATGGACAGGCTCTACAAAGACGCCCAGGCGATGAGGAAGGAGATGCAGCTGCTCAAACTGGATGTGAAGCGCCTTGGAAAGCAGAACACCAGGTTCCTCACGTCTGTCAGGAGGATCAGCAGCATCAAGCGGGACTCTAACGCACTCGGACGGGACATCAAGGCCAGAGGGGAGGCCATCTACGCTCGGCTGGAGAAGCTGGGGAAGCTGAGCAAGGAGCTGGAGGAGGAGCACGGGTCTACATCCGCCGTGGCTCGCATGGTGCGCTCACAGTATGTGTCTTTAACCAGCGCCTTCCACGAGGCCATGTCCGAGTACAACGAGGCCGAGATGGTCCAGAGGGAGAACTGCAAGACCCGCATCCAGAGGCAGGCGGAGATCATGGGCAAGGAGATGAGCAGGGAGCAGATCGACGAGATGATCGAGACGGGCAAGTGGAACGTCTTCTCGGATAATCTCTTCCTGGAGGGGAGGACCGCCAGATCGGCTCTCAACGAGATCGAGAACCGGCACAAGGAGCTGCTGGAGCTGGAGGGCCGCATCAGGGACATCCACGAGCTTTTCTCCCAGATGGCCCTGCTGGTGGAGGAGCAGGGCTGCATGCTGAATAACATAGAAGCGAATGTATGTGCCACTCAGGACTATGTTGCCAAGGCCACGGTTCAGATCAAGAAGGCTGTGAAATACAAGAAAAACAATCCATGCAAGAAACTGTTTTGTTGTTGCTTCCCTTGCTGCAAATGAATCTTTCATCGAGATTAGATCGAAATCAGCTTCCTATGCAAAGATGCCTGTAACATTTTGCTTTAGTTTGAGTATTTATATAGCTAAATGAAGCAGTAGTACACTCACTGAGCTGGTCTGAGAAAAGGCCTACATTTCAAACCACACGTCCACATGCAAATGTATATTCAGTAAGATATGGGTGTTACATTTCCTGATTGCTACTATGAACAGCTTTGCACAATTACTGTAAAGATATCTAAGCTATAATTTAATGCACGTGTCTGAGCTTTATCCTTTAACTTTGTAATGGTATTTGAGATATTTAAGTAATGTAAATAAATGTCTTAATGGATACATAGACTAGTTTTCACAGCTACTCTGGAAACTGGAACTTTTCAAAAGCTCCTTTTATGATTACATCCATTGCTTAACGAGTCTTAAGAAACACGCCGAAACGCAACACAGCGTCCGACTGTGGTAAGCGAGGGACGCAATGTATAGTTAGCCAGGGCTTCATGGTTTCCAATGCCAGTTGCTTCACAGGAAAGAAACCTCTCTTAGTATTGCCTCCACTTTTCAGAGACACGGTATCGTCTTCAATCTTTCCTGCAGCTCCACTGATTCGCTGACGCACAACCAAAGCCAATTCGAGTCGCACCAGGTTGTCTCAGATCGTTTCACACAAAAGGGAACCCGAATCAGTGCACACATGGGTGCCGGCTGGGGCAGTGTGACAACAATAGAGAGCGGTGCATTTAGTGCTTTGTGTTTGCCCAGCAGGCCTATCTCACTGTCCTTTTAAATGCAGTGATAGTGACATTAGAAAGACCTTTATTCTCCTGTGCGCGGGGCAGTCCATCACCCACTGGGGGATTCCCAGTCCTCACCTGTTAAACTGACTCAGAGAGACCATCACCACTCTTCACGCGGATCCTGAGAGAGTGGGCGTTTGCTCTGATGAAATAGGTTTCAGGGCCGTGATGATCGCACTTCCTCGGCAGCGTGGGCGTGGGTTGTGGTGGGCATTTACTGGAAGCATGACTCTGCAGTCTGCTCAGGTACACGTAGCTGTTACCCTATTGTGTTGTGTTTGCCACCCACCAGGATGGCCGAGTGGTTAAGGCGTTGGACTTAAGATCCAATGGACATGTGTCCGCGTGGGTTCGAACCCCACTCCTGGTAACAACAAGGGAACTTTTAAAATTCCTGGAAAAAGATGTCTTAGAACAACGAGTCCTTCGAAGAACATGCTGACTGTGTCTTACGTAAACATATCAACATTGAAACACGTTGATATAAAAACGCACGTTCCTGTTTGTACCTCTTAACAAGTTGCAACGTGATTTCTAATTATGGATCATCGGTTAAGCTTTAGTAACACGCGCACCTATGGAGGTAAAGTGTCAGTGGTTATGAAATGTGTAGCAGGGACTTTTAGGCGAATAATTAAATCCAGATTTGAATGGAACATCTGGTCCAAATGTAGGCGGGACAGACCGGTGGACCAGCCACAGATATTCAACACACGCTTGGTTGGTCATCCGTCCTTCCTGTGTGCGCTGATCGACACGTCTTTTAACAGAGAAAACAGCAAAATGTGGTTGTTGTGATCGGAGGCATCAAAAGGTTTGTTTAACTTCAGCTGTAATCACACTTTCCGTGGTCAATGTTTACACCTCTCTCAGTTACACGTCAATATTCCTGTAGGTTAAAATTAAAAAGCTGATTTCGTCTTCGTCACATTTACTGTACATTAAAATGAGACAAAAACACAAAAGTCACACACTGATTCACAGCGGAGGGAAGAGGTCTGTTCATGTCGGTGAAACCGTTTGGATCTGGCGCCATCTAGCGGTGAATGTGTGAATACGTTGCCATGAAACTGGCTATTAACTTTTCTCTCATCTCATTGTAGTAAAGCAGTGGATCACTCCTGCATTCACCCACAGGTCGTGCCCATTATGAACCCTGCACACAACTTGTATTTTGGGGAAATGTGAGAATATTCACACTGGATTTAAGTTCCCTAAAACTTTATTGGCCTGAAAAAAGGCAATCTTTCAAAACCTTTTCTAACTTTTGCAGCCAATTTAGATTTCTGATGTATACGGATGGTCTTCTTGTTAAGTGTTATTCAGCGTTTTTACTTGATTACTTGCTGATGCTGCTAAAGGCTGGTCATTACCCTATTATAAACCCAGTAGGATTAAATCTTTGTCCCTTTTCAGTCCAATACGTTTATGGGAGAATGAATCCGGTGTGAATACATTCTTATCCTGTACCTGACCTAAATACAGGCTTTGATGTGCGCACAACTAACCCTTTCACAATTTCTACTTAACCAGGAAGCTTTCTGTTGACTCTCTGTTTGTTAAACAAAGCTCATGTTGCTCAGGAACAGTGTAACATTTGGGACACATGGTTGAGAACTGCTGCAATAAGAGGACAAAAAAAAAACAATTTAAAAACCAAGAGCCTCTTTATTAAAATGCTTCACGGGTCAAACAAATGAAGCTGGCAAATTGCGGTGAAAAATACACTTCAGCTGGAGTGAAAACAAAACTTAAAACACTGTTGATACACTCCGGGTGCATGCAAAGATGCATTACTTAATTACAACAGAGGTGTGCTGCAGATTAAATACATTTGTCTTCAATGTTGTATGAACCTCAACAGAGCAAAAGATTTCATGCTCAGGTCGTACACTCCAAACCAGAAGAATGTGATCAGATGTGGCTGAAGTTCATTACCATACAAGGTACAAAAACGTAAAAGTTTAAATGTAAATGTACTAAACTGTGCCTGAGATAGAAAACTGTATAAATGAATTTGCAACTGGACTGACTGACACATTTCATCATCAAATCGCAAGACATCAAACTCACATGCAAAACACGAGGGAGAAAAATTCCCGCTACAGCAATATCATTGAGATTTTACAGTACATGCCCTCATGTGCAAATCAGTAATTCAAATACAAATCTAAACATTACAGAGGCAGTTTCATTTTCTTTCCAAATACGAGTACATTACAAAAAACTGAAGAAATAAACCGAACACAGGTTGGGACTTATTAGAGTATAAAGACAGCTTGGTTCTGACATCACTTGGGCAAACTTCAAAAAAACAAAAACAATAAAAACACAATTGTCTGAAAGGAATATACTTTTTTTTCCTTCTTACCAGTAATCAGTTACTTTTCTGTGACATTTTCAATCTGCCTTAAATTTGAAGCTATTTTCTCACACAAGGGAGCAAACGGTATCGTGTTCGCGTGTTTAGACCTTGTTTCTTAATCCAAACTAAAAGATTTAAAAGTCTGACTCACTCCGAAGAACATTCAAACTGCTTTTTTTCAGTTAAAAACACGTCGTCGGTGGACGACAAACATGACAACATGTAATTTGTTAGTTCTGCACTGCAACACACACTGTTACGTTGTTATAATACTGAGCGGTACACCAGTCAGTTCTAAGACCCGACAATAATCAAGCAGCTGACAAGTCGTCGTGTCGGGTGACTACGCACAAACTGCTGCGACGCGAAAGCCCCACGCAACAACCCTGAGACGCCAACAACGTTTGAACACAGTGGACATGTAGTGCCTAAAACGTACAACCATGATAAATAATGAACATAATTAGCTCGTTTACTGGAGGGAAGAGTGCGCTCGTTACATTTCTTTACACCTGGCCTGCAGGGTTTCGTGAGGTCCGACACCGAGGGAAGGAAACCAAGCTTTCTGCGCACCGTTCACAGTCACTGATGGATTCTGATAATCATGGAGTACATCCCTCGTTTTACATGCTACATTTAGCTTTGTGTATAAAAAAGAAACGACAACCCGCAGAACAATCGCTGGCTTCTTGTAAAAATAGACAGTAGAACGGGCAAACCACAAGCCAACCACAGCTAAAAATGTTTGGCCACTTTGGCTGGTGAGTAGTGTTGCTTCGTCTCTCGCCTGACTAACAAGCCGGCCCATTAGTCAGAGGTGAGAGAAGAAATAAAAAAAGGAAAGATGGACCACCTTTGTTACTGCTATAACTTGCCAAACCACACTACATTTATACACCAAACACGACGAGGGTGACATCCGTATGCTGGTGGACAAAAAAAAAATCAACACCCACAGTGAATACAGTATGACCATCCTGTAAAATGGCTGATGTTTGGTCAGTCTTAAAATGTAGAATTTAAAGCCATGAAATCTATGAGCTCTAAGCAGATGGTCACTCTGGGTATTGGATAAGATATAAAACCAGTAAACCGTTCCAGCTAGAAGCAGAAGAGAAATCTCACTGAGATCTTCTGAACAACCTCCTGACTAGAAAAATCAAGTGTATCATAAGTTAAGGCTCTGCTCTTGCCTCCATTGTAGCACAGTACTGACTTTTTTTGATATAAAAATAAAAAGATATTCTACATCAAAACATCTGATTATATACACAATGTCAAGAGTAGACAAGGGTACAATTTCAGTACACTGGTATTCATAAATCCACCAGAGTGGAACATAAAAGGCTTACAGTTGTAGTTGCTTGTTTACAGTCCCAAACAGCATCCTCCACTGAAGGATAAATCTGCCCACTACAGGCGGTGTCTTATTTAAGGGAGTGAAGGTAATTTCCACTGCGAAGCACAACGTTCCCCAGGAGTTTTCTGTGGTGTAGGAGACCAATGTCTGTAAACACTGGAGGAAAAGGTATTTGAGTTCTAATGGTCTCAGAAATCTCCAAAAGACGATGTCTTTTTAAAAAAATCACTTATGCTACTGGTTTGAGAACTGAACGTAAACACCTTCCCTCTTTTGTGAGCTCTCTGGTGAAACACATGCATGGCAGGGGGATCGCCTCTTCCCGCCGAGAAATCGTATTGAACTTGCACTTCTTGAGGTGGTCGGCCATGCTGGCGATGTTGGCGAACTTCCACTCGTTCACTGTCCCAAAAGCCGTGCTGAATCGCCACACCTGAATGACAAACAATAGAGAATGGATCCATTATTGGTCGTGCTGTGACGGTACACTTTTTACCATGGTTCCACAGAGAAAACGCGTGAAACAAGTTATCAAGTGTGTTTTATTTATAATAGGGGAAAAATGGCTAACCTTGTCTGTGATCTGCCATGAAGGAGAGCCATCAGTGCGCCGTTTCTTCTCCCACAGCAGGACGACCATGCCGCGCATCGACAGCAGACTAGCACACACGTCCCTCATGGTGCGGGACACTCTAGACAGTTGGCACAAGCTGAAGCTGTCCAAGAAGCTTGCTACATGTTGCAACACCTCGAACGGAAGATTGCTGAACTGATCGCACGGAGAGCCAAAGTGGCAGGTGTTCCTTGGGAGGTCGTCCCCAGTTATTAAGGGCAAACCAGGCTGAACTCCGAAGGAGCCGAGGTGCCTGTCGTGGATGATTCTGAAGCCCTGTACAGACGGGCAGAATCGTCTTTGGGAGTAGGTGCAGCCATAGTAGGCTAAGGGGCAGCGTTGCTCCATCCAGCCGTTGAGTCCAGCGTGAATGTCGCCGTGCACGTTTTTGAAATGAGACGAGAACTCGTCCCGCCGGAACAGCTGCCCGCACACGAACGTGAACATGGAGCGCTGCTTCGTTTGGTATCGAGCCACACATTCGAGCACCAGGTCCAGCCTGAGAGTGTGGAAGGGGCTCGGGTTGGAAAGCTGTGGGCTGGCGTGATCGCAGGCTGAAGCCGAGGCGATATCTCCCACCATGGTGTTGGTTGCGAGAATGGCCGAAGGGAAGGAGAATGTCTGAGTACCAAAGTCAATGTGGTAGCCGTCGACAAACCTGCTGTCTGAGATTCCTCTGCCGCCCGGAGAGTCGCCGAGGCAAAAGAGCAAAGCTGCAGTGATGAGATCAATGCCATGGAGGCCCATGGGGTCATCTAGTACTTCCAGGTCTGATGTGTCTACTGACTTGTCCTCCATCTTTGCTCGAAACAAGTAAGGGTCTGACAGCAGAGCCCGGCGTCCGTTAAATGTAAACATACTTATTCCTCTAAGCACCTCCACATTGTGAAGTTTGCGCTCCAAACACCTGTACCTGAGTTCAGTAGGTAAGTGTTGTAAGAAGTTGTTTCTCACGTGATCGGACAGCAGGAATGGCATCGGAGGTGAAAGCGGTGCTTGCTGAGGCACAGGAGGCTCCAGTGCTATAACAGGAACGTAATTCTGAGGCATCTCTGGCCAGACAAGATTGGAATCATTAATTGGCTCCTCGATAATCTTTTCCTTCTCTTCAAAAAACAACTCTACAAAATCATTTTCTTCTGTCCAGCCAATACCATCTTCTCCGTCTGTCCCCACTGTGCAATCCACTCCACCTACTGCTCCAAGCTCACACTCCGAATCAGAGTCACTCTCTTGCATGTCTACATTCTTCCCACCCTCAGCGACATAACCATTATGATTAGCACCGTTTTCTCCATTGTGGAGTGCTCCATTTTTGCCTGTCTTTTCCCCATTTAAATTTCCAACAATTACACCAATATCCTTGGAATTAGAGAGGATGTCCAAGGCTGCGGCCAAACTTCTGCTCGTCTCCACTGAGGCTCTGTACAACTCATTATAGGGCTCCTCTTCCATTTCCACTGTTCCATTACCCAACACTGTCTCTGACAGACTTGATGCTGTTGCCATTTTGTCACTTCCATTCACTTCCTTATCCCCATTCTTTGACACCGTGGTTGTGACCTTCAGGGATTCTAACAACATCCTCTGATCCTGCAGGGCCAAGGCCATGTCTAGCTGCTCCACGTCATCAAAGTCTTTGCTCAAGTTTTCATAGGACTTACGGTCAGAGTAGCTCACAGGCCAGCGATTCCACTCCATAGTACAACATACTATACTCGCCGGGCACGTCTCAAGGTGTTTTGCCATCTTGATCCTTGCAATAGTGAACGGGCAGCCAAATCCGCTGTTAAGGCACGGCAGCCGCTCGTATGGACACAGTAGACGGTGTTCCTCTAGTTTGCATGAGTGGAAAACTGCCCCACATACAAGAGGGCAGCCAATGAGGTCGCAGCAAACGCCAGTCTCTGGTCTCACCATGCATCTTCTGTTGATGCATTTAAGGCAGTGGGAGTGCAGGCTCTCCATTTTTACTGTATTGCTCCTTGCCCAACAGCTTCTGGCAGGGAAACGAGGACGAAGGTTTCAACCCTGAAACAAAGACAGCAAAAATATACTTACTTCACAAGTTTCACAAGAAATCAAATGCCGCAGTGACAATGTTGTTGAACAAGCACATGGAGCAGTCAGCGAGAACAGAGCATGCTGGTGTTATATGATCCTATGGGCAATAATGTAAACCTACAACATAACACACATAAAGTCCCATGCCCTCAAACTATTCTGTAACTTAGTCTCACACATGTTCTCGCTCTCGTGCCTGTTTACTAAATCTTGAGGCTGTCCAGTTACATTTCACAACACCCCTCTAAGGTTTCATTGGGACACTGGTTCATCCAGGACTTCAGGGCAAACCTGACCCCTCACCTTGAGCCTCTGAGAACTGCCCTTCATTCATGGAGTTGGGTGACAAGTCAGTATTTCAACATCTTATGCAAAAGACCCACGAGGTAAATACCTTTGAATCAGTGGCCTGGGGCTTATTTAGTAGTGTTACTTTTGTGAAGGGATTTGTAGAATAATGAATGCCGGCTAAAAGGACAGCAAGCAATAATTTAAAAGACACAACAATGCTGCCAAGTCCAAACCGCTAAGCCACACAGGAGAGCTTTGTTCAAGTATTTGCAGTGACGGCCAACAACAGCTAGCTAAATTACGCAAGAATAGCTGGCAGGTTAGCAAACAGCTAAAAACACAAACACAATAACAGCCGGTTTTAATAGTTATAACCAATTATAATCTTAGCGGCAACAATATAGCCATAGTCTGTTTAACTATAAGAAGCTGTTTTCATGATAAGTGCGATACGAAGAGAGTACATTGATAAGTCACACAACTTTGTTAAGTTAAACAAAAGAACATCAACAACATGGCCAGCCAGTTAGCATTAGCAGCTACACTTCGTTAGCCTACTAAGTTAGCTAGCTGGTAGCTTCCAGAAACCGCTTACCCGAGTCACGGGGTTCTCCAAGTGTATTTAATCACTATTTCTTTACTTATATAAACTCAGTCGATATCAGCAACGCGGAAACTACAGCGACATACGCATCTCTCGGTATTAAATGTGTCCAAATCTTCTTAAGATATGAACTGGCTGTAGCTGGTTCTTCTGCTGTGAGTCCTTCGCTACTGTGAGTCGGTCGGCGTTTGTGTTGATCCCGGAGTGGGACGCCGCAGTGTACGTCATCACGCAAGCTGCCATATTTAGGTTTATGGACGCAGACCTATGAGAGAGCACGGAAATAGGCAGACTGGGGGAATACCCCGAGGACAGTTTTACATGTAATCATTAATAAAATGTCTTTGCTGTTGTTTTGGGATTTTAATGGGCACGTACTCTTGCTAGGTGACTCAAATTACTTACAAATATATAAAGGATAAAAGAGTGGTGGATGAAGTACTAAAGCTGTTGATAATCTATATTCTTCTTAATAGCAATCTCATTAAAAGTCAAAAACTATGAACAACTTGATCCTAACCTGTGAAGCCATTGCCTAATATAGTATTTTCCTCTGTGACACAGACCTCTGTTATTGCATAAATATTAAAAACACACCATAAGTGTTAAAACACAATTGCAATGTGTTTTACCAAAAACACAAGTAGTGTGGCTTATTTCCTGCTGCTGTAAATACTCAGTCATGTGCATTAATCCACATTTGAAATAGTCCTCACAAATTCCTTATTTGCTCCCATTTGAGTAGCATTTGCTATAAATGACAGTGACCAGCTGTTTTGGGGAATTATTTCGCTTTTTTTAAACACGAAACAATATATTTGTGGCCAATTTTTAGTTAGCGAAGGGGGTAGGGAAGTCAGATAGCACTGAGACAGGAAAGACTACCACACTGTTGGTTTTGGTCTTTTAATGAGAAAAATAAAGAATAAAACTTGCAATAACAATAGCACAGTTTCACTTTAAGTAAATGTCCTACAAGTTTTACTTAGGTAGAAGCACAAAAGTATTAGCAGCAAAATAGCATAAAATGATACTTTAATCCAGTACTCGAGTAAATGCACTTTTCACCACTGGGGGAAAAAATCAGGGACAACACTTGAAGGAGACCTTTATTAATGTGATTTCTTACATTAAAAGAAATAAATTCTATAAAGAGAAACTTATGTAAGACTTTCATTATTATCTTAAATCACACCTGTACATGGGTGTTTTTATTTGTACATGTTTATGCATTTGTATGTCCATTTCTTTGCTGGAAAAGGTCCCTGATCCCCTGACTCATGAGGCCACCTCTGAGATGTGGTGAATGTTGGATAGGGTGAGCTGCGCCTCCTGCGCCGGGTAGAAACGTTTGGAGCGAAGCCACAGCCTCCCAAACACTCCCGTGATCAGCAGCAAGACAACCAGCAGCCCTCCGAGGACAAAGGTCTCCACAGGAGGGACTCCGCCTGCATCTACAGAGAAAAGGACGCAGGTTAAACTCCACTTTGCATCTGAATTGTATACACTCATACAGAATCTCTAAGCTTTGCAGATGTAAAAGCTGAAGCTCTAAGAGCCATACGAGTTACCGAGGTTACATAAAAGGTGAAAACATACTCAGATTGGGCTTTTCACTGTTGTTTAGTAGTCGTCTGATTGGTCCATAAGACACTGTATGGGACAGGGGGATGTCTCTCCGTATCCTTATTAATCCGTCTTCACTGGAGCAGTTCTGTTTGGCAAATACATGACAGAAAGAAAAATGCTATGAGTCTCAAGGTCAGGCAGTGCACATTTAAAATCAGAACAGCTTAACCACAAGCTCAAATGGCTGACCAACAGTTCTGGACTGATGGGTCTATATTAAGGACATAAGCTGCACATAATATAGTAGGCTGCTTGTCTGAACTGGCCTCTGACTACCAGATTGAGGAATGGGTGTTGAGTGAGCTCACTCACAGGCTGGCACAGCCCCGCGGTGTTGTGGCAAATCTGGACGTTGCAGTGGAGAAAGACGTTGGTGTAAGAGCCACCGACAAACTTGAACATTTGTATCCTGAACATGGCCTCCGGACCTTGGCCGTTCTTCAGCACACTCAGCGTCTGTTCATTCGACAACACCGGGCAGCTACGGGAGGGAGACAAAGAAGTCAGGGAGGCCTGATTGTAGTGAGATTTAAATCTGGAATGAAATGCAGTACTTTAAAAACAGAGACAATAATGTAAACACCATCTAAGAGACAGTATTTTCTTTTCCCTCTGTCATTGTGCATTTGCGTTGCTCCGGTGTTGCTAACAGTACCAAATACTGCCCGGTTGTCAAGGGCATGCACAGCTGTCGAACTGAAACGCATATGGCCTCTTAGACAAGAGTCACATGACCAGGCCCTGAGAGGTGGCCAGCTCACTAAGCAACAAATTCTCCTATTTCAGATTTCAACAGCGCTCCTGTAAGAGGACCGTTTACAAGTGTGGGGAAACAACACAGCCACAAAGCTTGCCATTAGCAGGTTTCAACATACCATCTATAAAGAATCTTGTGGGATTTTATGCATCTTAACCTATTTATTATTACTTTTTCAGCTGCAAGATGGCAAATGGAAAAGAATAGGCGTTGTCAATGTATAGCTCCATTATGAGATGTGTTTCTTTTTCCCTATTTTCTCAAAAAAGGCTTTTGTTTAAACTGTTCCAAGGCAGACCTGTCTCTGATGAAGGTGTATTGAATATTGCTGTACGGATCACTGGTTGGCGTAGCCCAGCATCTCTCCATACGCAGCATCAGGTGAGCCGGTATCTACGAGACAGACAGGGTTGTGCGACAGTCAAGTCATTCTTTACACAATACTACTCTATAATGGGCCACAGAATGATGATTCATAGTACGTAAACAACAGCTGTACCAAGATGGACCAGACGAGGAGCAGCACTCAAATTACTGTCTGGCCACGGGTGGAGTGTTTCGATTTCCAGGATTATTTGGAACATCCCGTCGCACAACATATTGCTTAACATCATGTAAGGACGTTCTTAACCCCCTCCAAAAATAGCTGTCAATAGTAGAAATACTTGAGAGCACTTTGTGTGTTTCAAAGCTCAGCATCCACTATCTGTGGAATCTCAGGGGTCATCTTAAAGAGGTGTAGGTAGTAAGTTCAAGTGTTTAATACTGTGTAGTAAAATTAACAAACATAGTAATAGACTTTGTCACTCAAGGTTATTTACCATGAACACTTGCACAAAGATGTCATCATCCAGTGTCAGCGATGGCACAGTGGTCCATCTGTCTTCAAAGGCTTCGTCTTTGTACAGCAACATTGACACCGAGAAGTTCCCATCCTCTGTGTTCAGAGTGATGGTTCTGCACAGAGACGCATGTTAAAACCAAATCATTTTACGTTTAGTTCAGGAGCGATCCAGATTTCAAGAGAAACACTTACCTGACATCAACTCGAATCATGTTTTCACCGTTGGGCTGTTGGACCATGTAGTTGATGGGGTAGCGGCATACAAACGTTATGTTGATGAAGTTTCTGGTTATGACATCCGAGTCGTTGTTGTGTATAGTGTTTATGAACATGATGTGTGTGTCATCTGAGGCCTAAGGAGAGACAAAGAAAGACAAACGTAAAAGTCAAAGACAGTAAGACATTTAAATTACCAAGTGCAATACATTTCTGTAATTGTTTTAGCATTTTATCAGAATAATTTTTCTTTGTTTTTGCCAATGCAAGAAAAGATGTTTGCTATGTTATTTTGTGTGAGATTAAATGGCAGCTCAACACTTCTGATGACCCACTGACCCGGACCTACATTCGTCTACTATGTGAATTGTCTGGATCCAAACTCTATAACAGTATGCAGTATGCATCTGTATTTCGCTGCCTTGTACCTGTGACATGCGCAATGACAATAAAGTTGAATCTTAATCTTAATCTTAACTAGGCAGTGAGCCTTAATGATACAAATAACGTGTTTATCAGCATTCCAGGATTGCAAGAAACTATTTCATAATTGATTCATTGGCAGATGTGTACCTTGTTTAAATTACTGATTTATAAATGTCAGAAAATTGTGTGAAAAACATAATATCCTAAAGCTGAAGGTGACATCTCTAAATTGCTTATTCTGTCCAACAAACAGTCCAGATATATTAAATTTTCTATGATAAAATATTATAGTTCTCACATTTAAGGAGTGGTATTGTTGCTTAAAAAATGACTTAAACAATTAATTAATTATCAAATGGAATAAAGACCCCATGAAGAGTAACTGTTGATCTGTTAACTAACAATTATTATCATTATCAGTTAATCTGCAGATAATTTTCTTGATTAATCGGTTAATCCGTTGGTTTGTAAAACATCAGAAATCAGTAAAAAGTGCAGAATTTCCCACAGCCCAAGGCATCATTGAATGTCTTCTTTTGCCCCACCAACAACCCCAAAATATTCAGTTTACTACAACGTAAATGACGCATGTCAGAGGGACATACTCCAGTTGTAAGAATCACATTAAAAAGTAACAGGAGTCATTGATGTAACCTCTTTCCCAAACTGTAACTTCTGCAGCGATCACCCTTTCACACACTGTAAATGTGAGTGATACTGTTCGATATTCAGCTGTTGGCAGCTGTAGGTGAAACCATAAAATGGGAACAGGTGAAAAGGTTGCGTCCACGGTTTGTCTGGGCTCCTGCTGAGGGTGGCTTCTTTGGTCATGGAGTAGGATGAATTGCCTTGAGCCCCAACACTCGAGACATTTTTTACTACCACTTGGTAAACACTCAACCCCCCCCCTCCACAGTAAGGTCTTCATTGCTCCACAGCAGAACCCCACTGGCACTCTGTGTCTTACAAAATGCAGAAATGTCACTGAAACCCGAGCGAGGACGCTGTCATGTTTCAATAAAAATGGCTGACCTTTAAACCCGACAATTCAGTCATTTCTGCTCTGACGGCGGGTTGAAAACATTCTAAGTTCAAGGTGAAAGCAAGATTGACAGCTAAGGCATTCTTCTCCTTTAGCAACAGCCACCTAATCCGGCGCAGGCTTACTTTCCTCGGCCGCTATGCTGAAACCTTGTAAATCTGCTGAGGTGGAGCACTGGGAGATTTCCTCCCCGTTCAAAGCTGTGTTAACCTTTTGCTTGCTTTACAAGAAAATCCTTAATGCATTCCGAGCAAGCAATTCAAGGACACTCGTGTGCTGAAGTAGGGATTTAAACCACGCCAAAGTTTGAATCCATGAGTGGCTGGATTAAAATAACCGGGGGACTAGTTGGCCAATTATTTGTGGCCTATTCTATTCAGCGAACATCAACAAATAATCATCATTTCCATGTAAATCCTGATCATTTCGAGCTACAAGGCCATTCAGGGTCCCCTTGCTGCTTTGAATTAGGTTTTAGGGGAAAAGGAACAACGCCGCTCTTCTTTTCTCTTCACTCCATTCTGTCTGGGATCAGAGTATGTGCCTTTCTCTGTCCATCTACTTGCTATGAGCTAATTCCATAGAGCCCGCCTGAATAGGGAGCCTCACAGTCCACATTTACGCCACAACACAAGTGGCAAAGATTTTTTTTACTGTTATGTAAAGTGCAATAAACTGATTAAAGTAGCTCCTTTTTAGGCACTGAAAGGATCCTGAGGGGGGGGACGGTTCCCACAACAACCGTAGACATCGTAAAATAGGTAATTTATTACGATGGGGATCTTATGTCGTCAATAATGGAGATACCAAGTGTAGTTTGTCTTCATATTGTTTAAAGCTAATGCCATCATGCTTTGTTAAGAGTTGTTCTAAATGTCTGAGATTACGTGCAGCATTTGATTAGTCAGTCTGACCCTCTGACTCCTGCACACACGGCCTGACTAAGACGTTGTCACAGACTTTAATGCGAATGTTGAGAAGAAGTTTGAAGGGGATACCATTATTGTGCCACAGTCGGAGAGATTTGTCTTTATGCTGAAAACGTAGTCCTCTCCGACCTCAACGCCGCGGCACCCTGGATCATTTAAATGCAAATCCCAAACCTGAACAGAAATAAACACACAATAATTCAGCAAAATCGCACTGCAAATAACTCCCTATGATGAGGGAAAATACTTTTTGTTGGTGATCACTCACATAAACTGGAGGATCTTTGTTGAGGAAAAAAGCGCTGGGAATAACAACCTCCATATGGTCGTTGGTACAAATGACAGTTTCATTGAGCTCTAATACAAAGAAGATAAAAACAGATTAAATCTCACACAAACAATATTTATAATTCAAATAATAAATGTATACCCCTTTTGAGTTCTCTACCAATTTCTTTCTTCTCCAAATACAGATATTTCTAATTAGTCTCATAGACAATCCATTTATTTGACCTGCCAGCAGTGGAATGTAAAGTACATTCACTTACTGTAGTATTTCACCTTTCTGCTCCTACTTCATTACATTTCAGAGGGAAATATTGTACTTTTCATTCCACTTCATTCATCAAACAACTAAAGTTACTTTTCAATAAGATTTTACATTCAAAGCACATCATGAATTCTTCAAATATGATTTATTTTTATAAATGAATCTACCCAATAGTATACAAAAGTAGTTAGGATTAGCTTCACCTAGACAAGCTACTACATTAAAATGCTTACATGTCTACACATCAAGAATAATGATCCTATAATATAATGTGTTATAAGAGTACTTTTGAATGCAGGACTTTTACTTCGTTGCTAATGATCTGAATACTTATTTCACCACTGCTACATGTTTAATGCCAAATTATACTGCTGCTGTAGAAGAAACTAGTAACACTGAATAATATTTCAAAGCCTTTGCAGCTGGTGAAACCAATAATTGTCAATATGAAAAATTACTCTCCAATGAAGTATGGAGCCCCAAATAAAAGCAGTTAGTTTGACCCTTGACACTTGAGTCTTGGTTGTTTGATGTGAGATATGAGCTCACCCTCCTCCTCAGGCTGCAGATACACTGCAGAGGTGACCATCCTCATGGTGAACAGCAACCAGGCGAAAACAAACCTGGCAGGTGCCATCTTCCAAGGTCTCTCCCTCAGGTTTCTCTCAGCTCTGCCTCTCCGCTAGCTTTTGGCCCTTTCCCCCCCGAAACTCTGAATCTTCTGGGGACTATTCACCACAGCTCGCTGTCACCACAAGACGTAGTACCAGTCTCTTACTCCAACCCTCGAAACACAGCTCTAATGAACTGAGAGCCTCCCTCTGGCCTTAAAACACCAGCTTGAATGATGTCCCCACCAACAATGAGATTCCACACATGAATAGGGGGAACTGAGGGGAGTCCAAGGTAACACGTATGTCACCGCCTACTGCGGTGATGTCCTCTTAGTAAACATCTTACAACTGTTTCTTACTACAGGGAGCAATAAGAAGTCTGGTAACCATGCAAAGAGGAACAACAGTACTGGGCTGGCGCTCTTTGTTGTCTACATCCTTTGTCTGGACTTTTTAAAATCTTTACTGGTGCGGGAATCCCAGTCACTCAGGCGAAAAGAAAGTCATTACGAGTCAAGGGCAATTTAGTCACGATGCCAAAGACCTGTGAGTGCGTGTGTGTGGTGGAACAGACCATAAAATACGTAGCAAGCAATCACGAAAAAAGGAAAGATTATTTTTGTCACATTAAAAAAAGCTTTGAAACAGGAAAACTGTGACAAAACAGCCAGGTATCCGTTTAACGCGACGTAAAAGTGTTAACATAAGAAAAAGTTTAAATATGCGCATGCGACCTTTATGAGTTTAATTTACAAGATTAGTTACCAAGACACTGAATCTTGTGCTTTTTTTTTTTGTCTTGCAAAAAAGACAGGCGTAAGTGTTAGGCTGAATTGTCCGGCATTGTTTTAACAGACAAATAGCTTAAAGAAGATTGTCTGGACGAAGAAAATCCCTACAAAAGGTCAATGGCTTCCTTCCTGCTTCCATTTTTACTACATTGAAATAAAGCACAATAAAAGCACAAAAAGAGCTGGTCTTAACAGGTCGACACCCTGTCAACGACAGACTTTTATTTGCTGAAAGTTGTTAGAGAATACTTCAATCACTGACGTGATTTCAGCATCGGAAATCCTCCATTTTCAACTGTTTCGACTTACAGCGAAGTTGTATACAAATGCATATACTTAATATTAGATTAACACAAGCAACAAAACTGTACAGCCTAGTCGAATGTGATCAAACATGTACATGAACAGGAGAAGTAGTTACTGAATCAGTAAGTTACAACTAGGTCAACAAGTGAGCCAAATTCATTAATACTCCCAAAGAGATTTAAAAATTTAAATTAAATACAATTAAAAAACCTGTTATGTCGTCTGTTGTCAGTCACCTGCTAAAATGTCTTTTTGCAAATGCATTTTATAACTTGAGGATGTTTATATAAAAAAAATGGAATGTGCAAATTCACTTCTATCAGTGCTGTGTAAAGAGTGAGCTCTCTTGGCCTGTGCATCTTTCCCCCCCTGTGTTTCCAGGTGTTCATGTTTCACTCCAGATGTTCAGTGTCTTCCGTAAATAGATCAGCCAGGTCGGCCACTGTCAGTACAGCAGCCTCCGAGTGCTTCATGGCTGTGCTGGTGTGACTAGGATAAAAAAAAGGATTTTATTAAGACTTCATGTCAACTAAATTTATGGCTTTTAAATACAAAAAATGTCCGACACTCTGTGGCTCTCACCTTTTCTCTGCTGTCTTCAGCATCGCCTGCATTCTCTCTTCAATAGTGGACTTGATGAGGAATCTGTGAACAAACGTTGGCCTGGTGGACGGAGAAGACGACAGAAGTTACACAGGATGTACAAAATAGTGGAGGAAATTTTCATTACATGTAATATTAAAAGTGACTAGAGCTGCAAATAACAAAACCCATTTCATTCACTATTATATATGACAACGAAAATCAGCAAATTGTCACATTTGAGAAGTTGAAATAAACCATAAAATCTTGAAAAATGTAAATAATGTGTGAGTGACTAATTGATTCATCTCTAATCGTCACATCTCTCACTACAAGAATTTGGTGTAAAAAAAAGAACCCAATTTTTTTTTTCTTAATTTCGTTTCATTTCAGACTTATCTTCCTGCTTACTTGGTTTGGCCAATCCGGTGCACTCTGCCTATGGCCTGGAGCTCGTGAGCGGGGTTGAGAATCGGCTCCACCAGCAACACGTGAGTCGCTTCGATGATGTTCAGACCGTTGGAGCCCGTGTGGAGAGGAAGGAGGAGGATGTTGATCTTTTCTTCGTATTTGAAGGAGCACAGATTCTCCTGGAAAATCAAAGTCAACGCGCTGGTTACTAATCACACCTGAGTGAACCGATATCTACAAAGTGAGTTTACATTTTTGGCTTCATTTCAAGATGTGTGGGATTTCTTCTAAGTTTCGATACAGCGATCTAAAAAGTAGGTCTAAGGGCTTTTATAGGTTTTTACGTTTGGTTTTAATCAATATGGAATCTGCTGAAAATATCTTTTTTCATTTTTCACCTCCCTATTATATATATAAAACATTTTTTTTGTTGTTGTTTGTTAACCTGTCTGTCTGTTAGCAGGGCATCTCCCAATCCTTGGAATACATTTTAATAAAATGTTCAGGAGACATTGCCTTTATATTGGATCTTGGATTTAAACCCCGTAGGACTGGTGCTATCATCTTATGCTATGAACATGTTTGAAGGTCAAAAATCTATTTAACCGAAAAATAAAAGACAAATATCACTGTCAACCTAGCAAGTATGTGAAATTCCCATTAGAAAAGTGAATTGTCCCTAACCCCAAAAGCAACTGTGTGGGTAAGTGTTTAAGCATACTTTAAAAAAGCTACAATGAAGATTCAAACCTGGAATTTGTGAATCCCATTGATCTGTGAGAACTCCATGTTGTTGTCAAACAAGGCCTTGGCAATGATGTCCAGGACACTCAGCCACTGTGCAGGAGAGAAGAAGAAACGAACTGGGTCAGATCCAAGGGCGACAGGGTCGACATAAATCACTACCTTACAGAGCGGGGATAGTTTACAGTTACCGTGGAGAAGACGAGACACTTGGCCCCGGGATCGGTCACTTGAATCTTCTTCAGTGTTCTCACTACTGCCTCCACTTTTGTAGAGTGGCTCCCCTGACAAACACAGAAAGAGGAAAATCGTGCTATAGTGTTAATTAATCCAAAATGGCCTGACCAAAGTGGTGTTGTTTTACAATTACATATATTACAAAGCATGAATCAAAGTACAAGCCCCTAATAAGAGCAATGGTCATAAATATCATCTAAATAACATCTGGATCCAGCCATAACTGACATGTGAAGATAAAAATCCAGATCTGGGCCTGTAATACACGATGAGGGTGTGTTGCTGACTGACCTTGACCGGTATTTCCTGTTCCTGATTGGACGACTGGGTGGTGAAGACGTAGGAGATCTCCGCGTGGGACGTGGTCTGCCTACAGATGGCACACTTGATGGCTCGCCGCCTTGAGCCCACACTGTACTGCTCCACGATGATGGCAATGCACTCGTTACAGAAGCAGTGGCCGCAGGTCAGCACTGCCCACTGGAAAAGAGAGAGCGGGGCGAAAAGGGACACTGCTGGGGATTTGTGCTTGAAAAGGAATTGCGCAGTACCTTTTTTAACTTAGAGACAGTAACACAATTAAACAGTAAATTGTCATTTAAAATCATTAAAGTCAGTCAAAAGTCAGCTTAAAAAGGTGTGTTTTTCACAGTGTAGAGCCTTTTCTGTTGACTTCAGTGTGCACATCTGAACTTAAGGGCTTTGTAGGTGAGAAATAAGTCAGAGACAATCAGTTTCACCTCGTCAGTGATAAATAGAATTGTAACTGTATATTTGAAGCAATGGGAAGCCAATGAAGTAATGCTAAAATTGGGAAAAGAATTTGGTTTTGGCTGTTTGATTTGTCATGGCGTATTAACTCATCACTGTAACCTTTATTCACAATAAACGTAATAAATATAAATATAACTCCACAGTCACAGACATAAAATCCCTAAATTCACTCTACAAAGATACAAATGAAAAGCTCAAGCAAATCCTCCACCTGCTGACTTCTGGGGTGCATCAAGCACATTGCTAAAGTCAAAGAAATGTTTCTACACATGTGTGTGACAGTACACACAATATTCAATAACCAAATGCCAGATCAATAAGTCAAGTCAATACCTAGCAGAGATGTTGCATAAAACAATGACACAACTGCAACGTGTTCTTGCTTACAACCAAACAATGCTCACCTCCTGCCCCAGGGGCCGGGCACAGATGGGACACGGCTCTGGGTTTAGCCCTCCAGTGGACTTGTCCTGGGACTGGAACAAAGGAATTAGTTTGAGATGAAGTCCCTGAATGAGCTGGGAAAGAATGTATCTGCTTTGTAGTTACTATCAAAATATAAATGACCTTCTCCAGATTTGAGAGATACAGAAACTGGCCGAGCTTCTTTTGGAGCTGAGACTTGGCCACCGCCTGGTCGTTCAAAAGCTTCACTCGGTTCTGCTCCACCTGAAAGCAAAAAAAAAAAAGAAGGAAAGGGGCTGGGGTCAGGAATGCAATAAAAATAGCTCGGGCAGAATATTAGATCCTTGCAAAAAAACCAATTGTGGGTCAGAGGCTAAACTTGAGCTTTTAATTCCTCCATGATGGGTCTCCTGTGTTGACACGTGGCTCTCAACAGTTTAATAATTAGGACTCTTTTGGGTTTACACTGATAAAGAAACACTAAACTGGACAGCACTTTAAACAAACACAAACGCTGCAAATCAAGATCAGATTTTGGAGTGGGCTAAGTAAGTAAATACATATTACAGCCTAAAATAACACAATACTGCTGTTTTCAAGACAGGCATCTTTCCTCTGTTGCCTCATTCGAATCAAGGGTCTAAACATAAAGAGGTCATATGCTGTACAGACTGCAATACCCCTTGAGGAAAATTTGCAATATTGGGCTACATTAATAAAACTGACTTGAATCGACTTGTACCTGTGTAACAGGATAGACTGATATATTATAAGTATTGAGTTTCACTGTCTGTATCTCACCTCGTGTGGCTCGATGATGTGCAGCAGTTTGGGCTTGGGCTCATCAGGCAGACGCACACGTAGTCTCTCGGTGGCCATACCCAGCTCATCGATGGCCGACACGTGATTCCTCAGCACCATCCAGTACTCATGCAGCACCTAAGAGGGGACTCGGGTAGCTGTCACTCCAGCCTATTTTTCTCCCTCATTCTCAAAAGGGGCAATGTGCATACTTTGTACAGCCAACAATATGACAGAGCAGGAGGGCCACTGATTATAAATATCATATTAATACGCCGGCTGTTGAGATTTCTGGCATTTCAAACTCACTTTCTAGCTCAAACTCTGACTGACTGAAGTGGTTTGTTATTTATGACACATAATCTGCTAAATAACTTAAATATTAACATTATGATGCTGAATTTCTTTTACATTTAGTTGTTCTTTGGAGTGACACCTCATGATGCATTTCAACATTTAGAAATGTCAAACGGTCCTTCTTATCATTTATTATGGGCTCCAAAAATGACATTTAACCATCATGTGTTTCTGGTCATAAAACATTTGACATATTTATTTCATATTTAATCAAGTATGTTTTTAAACCATCAAAATCAACCCCATTCAAATGTATAAACCTGTCCTGACATTAAGTCTCAAAGAGAGATTCGTGCCTTCAACTGAGTTTTAATGCAGAGGAGGTTAATTACTGGAACAAACCTTATACTCTTTCTTCCAGTTCTCAAACAGCTCCATGAAGGTGTTGCCCTCCTCCACCATCTCCGGCTCCATGCGTTTGACTTTGGCAAAAGACAAGATGGCTTTCAGGGTGCGCTCAGTCTCACTGGCCGCCCACAGACCTCGGCTAGTGGTGGGGAGACGGTCGTCCACCAGCCCCTCTTCATCTTCAATCATTTCTTCAAAGATGGCCGTCTGACCCTTCACCCTGTCGGAGAATTTTCCTCATAAATCGACAATATTCGTGCCATTTTAATTGATAATCTGAGAGATCTATGCCCCTACTTACGTGTGAGAAAACAGCTTGGACTCATAATCTGTGAAAAGTTCGTCCGCTTTGCAAAAAACACAACTACAATATGACGAGAGGAATATTAGTTCAGACATTGAGGCTTATGAAACACATTCATGATCAAATGTTACAATTTGTGACAAAGTGGCGATAACTTCCTGACATGATGCCAAAAATGCTGACGTCTTACTTATTGAGTGGCAGCCTCACAGGCCTGAGGTGGCAGATAGTGACCTCGTCAATCACTTTCTGTGAAGCCGGGCCTTCGAGACTCTTCACCGCGTCTCGCACCGTCTTTTGGGATTTCATCAGATCTTGCATTTGTGATGTGAGTATGAACTGCAGACCGCAAGCATCACGGAACCTGCAGGATACCCCATTTGCCTTTATCACATTTGTGGGACGTTAACAATGAGCTCTTGTCCTGTGTTTAAATAAATAAACAAATGCTTTACTTGTCTGCCATGGAGAGCTTGTTGACTTGTTGTTTGTAGCTGGACGTCAGCTCATTCTTGACGCGGGACACCAGATCGTCGTCGTAGGAGGACCGGAGCGCCCGCTGGATAACATCCAGCCACCAGGGAGAATTCAGCTTCACCTTGAGAAAGAAACTTACTTGTGTCAAGTTTTCTATTTTTATTTGATCTATTTGACAATTATGTCTAAGAACAGCCATATACAATTTGATCTTGATTAGTTTGATATATGACAAATATATGTTTCATTTTATTTTGATCTTATTTACAGTAAATACAGATCAATCTGACTTCAGTGTTTTTAAACTGTCTCTAGAATCAAATTATTAAATTAAATTAAATAATCTCATTCAGTAAATCAGACATTTACCCCATTTTACAGGATTTCAAATTTTGTCCAAGGAAGTCTCATCCGAGACCTTTTATTGTTATACATGATGAAAAAATGAAATTACAAATGATTTTTTTGAGTTTCCTTGAACCCCACGTTGGGAGCCACTTCATCAGGTTTAAATGCATTTTTATCAAAAAGGTACATTTGTCTACAAACACTGACTTAGCAGAATACACCAGAGAGCACATTCATTTGTAATAATATGAAGCACAGTTTGCCTCAGCGTAGAGTTCTCACTTTGCGTTTCAGCTCTTTGATGTTCTGCAGCACCGGCTGGAGACCCTGAAGGGCGTCGGCCACCTCAGAGTCATATTTGGTCATGTAGTGCTGCCGCAGCTGCTCCACCTACAGAGACACGGAGAACGATAAAAGCAAACCACTGTGGCCACCCTTTAAAAATAAAACCGACAGGAACTCTTACGCATTCCACAGGTTTATTCCCAAAAAGGAACAAGTGCAAACTCTAACACACATATTAGAATTACCTCCTCACTTAGTCGGTCGTCTCTCAGCGTAGGAGGTATCCCAGGATGCTTTGCACTCAGCAGTTCCATCAGATTGTGGGTAGCATGAAGCCTCTGTTTTAGTAAAAAAGAATAAATATTTATATAAACTATCATATAATACATTAATCAATGTCAGTAGAATCAAAAGCTCTACGATGATACTTGTTTTACTTTAATGCCATCAGTCATTCTATAAGTTTCTTTTCAGACGGTGGCTGTCTGACTTCAGACATGAAGCCCTTCATGTGTTAATCACAGACATATGAAAAAGACATGAATGGGATGAGGCCGTATACCTGTAATGAATCGGTTTTCAGTCTGCCTTTGTGCTCCTCTGATGAACGAAGCACTTCTCTGTACATCTCCGCCGCCTCTCCAAACTCATCTGCAGGTGGCAAAGGAGCCGGTTATTATTAGCGGCACTCAATATGTCCGTCGCATGTGGAGTTAATGAGTCGTGCCATACAGCCTGCCCCCCCCACCCCCCAGCACGCTCAGCCATGTTATACATACTGCAGTACTCAGATCCGCTGCGACAAAACATCTCGGCACAAAAAGTGTCGGGCGGCACAAAGACGAGCTCATGGCTTGTGTTTAGTTCGAACTGATTCCCATGGGAAACCGAGAGCGGAGGGAGCGCAAGAACAACAAGTGGGGATTTATACCTCTGATGATGTGGATTCCAGCCAGGCCGTTGAGTGCGCACACCAATTGTCTGTGAGCTTCTTCACACTCCACTCGACATTTCTTCTGCAGGGACTTCAGGAGCTCCTCCATCGTCATAGTGCTGGGGGGGGGGGGCACGGCACAGAAAGAAAAAAAAACACTTAGCAAGCCCCTCCAATGCAGATTACACAGAATGGGTCAACTTTAAATAAACACAAATGCACACAGTATAATTGACAGAAAGGTTGCTGCGGTCTATTACCGTTACTAATGCTGTGATTCTCTGTTTAGTCTAGCAAGATTGTTAATTAACCGCTGCAGCTGCCTTCACATTAAGACCTCTCCTGTCGCCTACAAGCTGTCTTGAAAACACAATACCAAGTGCCATCTACCTTTTCTGCAGAGGCAGGAACTCCCCCCTCACAGCCTGTGGATGGCAGCAGGCTTGGCGCAGCCTCAGCAGCGGGCACAGGATGGTGTTGACGGTGCGGCGATCGAGGCTGCCGAGCTTCAGGCTCCAGTCGGAGATCTTCCGGAGTTTGACCAGAGCGTCCTGGGAGCAGACCTCGTGCTGACGGTGGTAGAAGTGACCCTCGACGGGGGAGAAGTGCAGCCAGTGCACCTCCTCTGTCTGAGGGGGAATCTGGATCTGAAGAAACAAAGCGATTGAACCGCATTGTCTGAAGACACATTCTGACATTCAACATCACATCTTGTCATTATTAAAATCTGTCTCTATTAGAGATTCTTTAATTAAGTACAATTATTTTTTAAAGTTTGGTAACTGAGATAACTTTTGACGTCCTACCTGATCAATGACGTCTTTTTTAGCTGATCGCCACAATAACTGAGCAATTACACAGTACAGCGGCTCTGTGTTTCCACGTCGATAAGGGCGATAAAGCAGCTGGTCCCACCAGTGTTTTACCCAGTAGGGGTCAACTCCCAGGAAAAGCACAAGGCCATACAGATCTGTACAGAAAACATCAGTTCAGAGATTCATTTTGTCTTAAGCACGTTTTACGTTGAGAACCTTAAGAGACCAATCACAGGGCCTCTTATTCAAGGCCTGCTTTGACACTTGAGGTGTTTTTTTGATTGGAAATACCTTCCAAGCCTCTCTGGACAGGAGTCCCACTGACACACCAGCGGTTGACAGACGCGAGACGTAGAGCCATTTCTGCAGCCTGACAATAAAATTAGAAGGGAGCATCAACAACATTTCAATACACAAACTGAAATAAAACAACATATAACCTATGAACAAATAAGATTTTATTCAGACATTCCCATCCTGTGGTCAGGATCAATATTATATCGACTATAGAAATATGGTTATAAACACAGAAACTACCCATCCAATAAAACCCCAAATGCTTTATTATCTTATCTCCACTATTCTGGGTTCACCATGACTTGCCTTGGCAGTGGGACACTCAACCATCTGAGCCTCGTCCAGACAGATGCGCCACCACTCCACGGCCACCAGAGGGCTGGGCACGGCCATGTAGCGCTTCTGGTTGCGGAAGCGGCGCCCGTCCTCGCTGTTGCTGTGGGGGATGTCGACGTAGTTGAGCTCTGACCGCAGCACGTCGTACGTGCTGATGACCACGTCCTGCTCGGCGAGCACATGTGGCTGGATGAACCCATGCTTCTTCACACCCTGATAAACCTGAGGTAAAGATATTCATAGGGTATTAAAAAAGTGCTTTAAGCTGAACCGTTCTGTCTCAGTGTGTGCTTTACGGATGTGCAAGAAAATACAAGTTTAAATGTCAGCGAACAGTTGTGAGATAAGAGGAGAGAAGTGCGTACGTGCGTTAATAAAGCACAAAAGTCAAATGGCCCTCGGAGGCCTCTTGGGCAAAGAGAAGAGAAAGCAACAAAAAACTTTTGTTTATACACAAATGCAACTGTCTCAGAATTCAAATGCACTGGATTTTAACTGTGTGGAGTTTTAACAGCTGCAACATCAACAACTGGAACGTAACGTCACATTTATCTGCCCTAATCATGTAAAACTAACACTTGACATAAAGGGCTGCGTGTATGAAATGTTCTCTCTTACTGTGTGACTGTAAACTTGTTTCAGGTCTGGCAAAACACACGCTGAAAACGATTAGCAGTACATATGGCAACTAACACTTGTTATTCAGACACCAATTGCTTGTGCCTGTCCACCCACCACACTAACTACTACACTATGACATTTCCCAAACTTGGTGCCAGTGTGCGGAGAAGTTCTGATGATGCCACTGCTGAGAGGGTAACATGTGACATTTCTACCACAACACTCAATATATCTTTTTATTTCTCACCAGCACTTGCAGTGAGGAGGACCTGATGTGCCGGTTGATCTCCTCCACCCACTGGTGGCAGATGGAGCTCGGGGAGATGATGAGGGTGGCACCGGTGGAGACGGGTTTCATGGCGACCAGGCAGTGAGGGCAATAGAAAGGCGTAGTTTCGAGGCTTTCTTCTTTGTAGTTCACGCAGTCAGCATGCTGCCACAGCTGGCAGTTCATGCACTGGACGCGAGCCTTGTAGTCAACGAGGCCCAGTTCGCCGCAGATACACTCGAAGCGGTAGTCCGGGGAGTTGAAAGGGACGACGGACGCTCTGGTGGGGGTTTCTGTCTCTGTGTCTGAATCAAGCCGTGGAGCTTCTCCTCGATCGTCCATTGTGGGCATGCCCCGTGTGTCTGACTCACTTTTATCCTCAGACGTCTGCGAGGCTCTCGTGGACGCGGCGTGTACGTTGTCGGAACGATCTGCTTTCTCTGTCACACTTTCATCCCGTTCCTTCTTTGATTCCGTTCCCTCTGGTGTTAGACAGTCAGAAGTAGGGGAGTACAGACCTCTTTGATCTTCTGCAAGAGAGTTCTGCAGAGCTGCTTCTGCCTTCTCTTTTGCTCGTCTCTGAAATATTTTCCTGGGTGTGCTCTCTGTGTGTTTGGAATTCTAACAAAAAAATATATATATATATTATATATTATACAAAAGTTAGATAATACAATGAGGTAAAATTTGCAACATAAAGCATATATTTGAAGCTATTTATTCTTACAGACTTAGAAGCTCCTTCTAATGCCTTCTTGCTTTCTTTGTAGTTCTTTCCCAGTTTAAAGGACCCCGCCAAGCCACGACCTTTGACCCGGTTAACCAGGCCTTCATCTATGAGCTTCACCAGGGTCTTCCTGATGTGGTTGCGGTTTTTTAGGAGGTCATAACCGTAAGTGGCACGGATGTAGGTGAAGATAGCGTTGACGGAGGCTCCTTTGCCAGATCTCATCTCCTTGATTGCAGTGACGAGCATGACGCGCACGGCTGCAGGACAACAGCGTCAGAAATCTCAATCAAACTGAAGTGGCGATAAAAGCTGTGATGTCTGAGAGGATTGCGAGTGACATACCTGGGTGGGATATTTTTACTTTAGGCCGAACTTCAGATTTGCAGTGGATAACCTGCTTTCTTTCTAGGGGACGAGGAGGTACGAAATAATTCACGGATTTTCCCTGCGAGACCAAAAGAGTAGAAAAAGGTGATTGCTGATTCCATATTTTTCACCAAAGTCAGCATCTTTAAGTGTTGCTGCCGACTGATCCTCACCACAGGCAGGGTGAGGGTCTCCTGCTCCAGGTTCTGTCGGGTGTGAGACAGGATAAGAGCCAGAACTTCCACCGTCTTTCCCAGCCCCATTTCATCAGCTAAGATCCCGCCAGGCCACTCTACACCAGCCAGGGGGAATTCTCGGATTAAGCTGAAATGAAAATATATATATATATATATATATATATATATATATGCACTTTCACGTATCTCAAAAAAAGGTAACTGTGGATCCTCTTAAGGACATACAAATAGCTAATTAAAGGGTCAGTTCAACCAAATTCAAAAACACTTATTTTCCCAGTTATTTCTAGTGGTATAGAGCCAATGCAAATGAATTTTGGTTTTATGACACCTCTGCTGACGACCCAAAACAATAGAGGTGACTGACAGTTTATTTGTTTTGAGCTCCATAGATAACCTCCACTCATCACCACTGCATTGGGGCGGCAGCAGAAGTTTCAGATCTGTCTGGGTAGATCGCACTGGCGGCAAATAGAAAATATGTTTTTGTGATTTAAGTGAACTGACCTGCTGACACAAGGGGATTCAAGTTCTTACCAGCCGGTAAAAGGGTTGTAGAACAACTTCTTTCCACACAAAGTGATCAACTCCCGCCAGAGGAAATGCAGCGTTTGTTCTGCAGAGAAATGGTAAGTATTGACAATCTCATTTAATTTGCTATCATAGTCCTAACATAGGCCTTTTCCACCACAGGAGCTTAAAGTCCAGTCATCGTCATAGTTGCTTTTGCAACCCAAACTTCAGTGCTGCTCACAAAGTGCTACTAAATGCAACTTCCAGGTTCCAGTTTCGGGGGAAAGAAATGCAACGCGGCAAAAAGCGCACAGCAAGGAATCAGGGCAGTGTTTGTACATGTGTAGCAGATAAGAAGTGGGTACCTTTAGGTGAAGTGTTCCTGGATTTCTCTCTCCTCAGCATCCAGTTGACAGCCTGGCTCTGATAGGGTCTCAGAACAGGAATAAGAGCTTTGTGCTGGACGTCATAGGTCACCTCGCGACTCTCTCTCTGCTGCAGATGCCTGACATAATCATATAGCTCCTCGACATTTTGCCTCTCCAGGTCGGTGTCACATTCCTCCTCCTCGTTATCTACGACTTCTACAAGGAAGATACAGCAGCGAAATCTTTGTCTTCCCCTCACTGACTTACATGCAATTGATGGTGAGGTCGTGGTATTTTGAGAACTTGGATCAAAGCGTGCGTTAAACATTAAGACCAGACGCTTACCGGGAATAATAAAATCGTAGAAATACTCCATTATTTTCTGCATTAGTTGATTTGCTTTCCTCAGACGAGCATTTCCCTCGCTGAGCAATTCGGGCTCCCCGAGCCCACTTTCCAGCAAGTAAATCCCCACCTGCCCGGATGCAGACAAACAACAGCTGATGGAAGAAATGAACACCGTGAACCACACACCTTCAACTGTTTGCCACCCCAACCTAAAGAGCAGGTGAGCGGGTTTCCAATCCAACTAACGACTACGACGGTAGATTTGGCTGCTTGGGACAACATCGGAGAGGACAAAACAATAATAAGTAAATAAAATAAAGAAAGCCTGCAAATACGTCACAAACACACCAGTATGCAGTCTTTTTTGTAAAATCACGGAAGCATACACAGCAAACAAGGTAACATTCAATATTTTCCTTGTTGTCTTTAGCTAAAGGGTGAAATTAAATCACACAATGAATTTCAGGCAGCATTGTTCTTCAAATGAAATGTTGTGGAACTGAAGCAGCCTTGTTTTTCATCTTGCATACACATACAGTATCACCATAAACTCACGGGCAGTTCAGCGTCAGCTTATACGCCGATCTGACGATGAATCTAAACATTGTAGAAAAACACTTTCCGCTCTCCTCCTGCTCTAAATGCCTTCATACCTTGACAGACCCCTCTTTTGCCCGGTGGCAGAGCTGCACCACCCTCCTCTTCTGCATCCAGTCGAGGTCCTCCAGCATGATCACATTGAAGCTGCACTCCGCTGTGCAAGTGTCCTTATCAGGCCTTCGCTGCAGTCCTGAGCCCTCATCACAGCTGCTGTAACTGAGGCAGAGCTGGTCGCCCATCCTGTGGATCGTGAACGCTCTCTGCTCACAGTCAGACGGGATCCAAGCCGGCCGGATGCTGAACTCCCCGACGAGCGCCTTCCATGCGTGGCCCAGCTTCAAAGCCGGCTCCACGGTGAGGGCCAGGGATGCCAGGGTGCTGTCTGCCGACGTGCCGGGGAGTTCCTCTGTAAACCGGACAGATCTGGCACAGGAAGACTTCGTGACGTCCTTGGCGGTCGAGATAAAGGAGCTGCTGGGAGTCGGGTCGACGGGAAGAAGGGAGCAGGTTGGTACCGCGTCATCTTCCTGGTTCACCTCGCTCTTGCGGTCCTCCAACATGTTCCAGTTCAACCGCTTCTTGTCTTCATCGTCCACCCTCACAGGAGGGGCCCTCTTTCTTCGGCTACTCATAGCTGAACTCTACACAGAAAGCAAATGGAGGGTTAAAAACAAATAGAATTCTACTTTAAATAGCATACTCTATGATAAATATTTACATATGGCAGACAAAGTGAGTTTCAAATGTCCTTCCTAGGGCTCAGTGAAATATAAATATGAATCAGAAATAATTTCAATGTAGTTTGAAGTAATATATAATCTTCCACCTTCTCACTTAACATACATTTGTTTTAGTTTAGTTGGTTTTCAGGTTTTTCCTCCCTCTTAAAATGCTTACAATTTAATTAAACTTTAATTCTTCATGCACTTTAATTTTTACAGACCTGAAGAAATAATAACTATTCAGTGATTCATCCGCAATACTGTCACAACAAACGCTTAAGGTGCCAGTGAACAGCATCCTGTGTGTTTATCACAGTAAATCAGCTGCTAGCCAGCTTATTGGTGTATCAGTTCGTTTGCATGCAGGCTTACAAGTAACTGTGTTAAAACGTGCTTCTTTCTTTCTTTTGGTGAAAGTTTTAGTCCGAGGAATCAGGCAGCAGGAGGCTACAATGCCTGTTACACAATGAAAACACTTCCAGGCTGTGTGGCCGCGCATCTTTACCGTTTCACTGCGAAGATGCGACTGAAAATAATCACATTTACTTTTCAGAGTCTCCCACAAAACCCGGGTTCTGGTTTCTATCGCCGCATGTGAAGTCGTTTCACGTCCCGGCAGCTCGAGAAAATCAGGCCGACAAGAACCAAAACACACTTCATGTAATGTTGCTGTTCGCCATTTTTAAATGCAGGAAGTGACGTCAGAGCAGAGGGCGTATGTTTTATACAACGCGGGTTTCAACCACTGCTCACTACTTTTATTCCTTTACTATGTCAATATGAGTAATGATGTAAAGTAAAGAGTAAATGCAAGTACTAAATGTCTACTCATACATGTTTTTAATTTCTGTATTTTTCTGGGCACATTTTGCTTTTGTTTTAACACACTTTTTGCTCGTTTAATAGATAAATAGATAGATAGATAGATACTTTATCTATATGATCACATCTAATGTTCACATAAAAAAACTTTAAATAAGAGTTTCTTAAATCATTAAAACAATGAGTTGTACGTGAGTTAACGTTACTCACTTTTTTATTTATATATATTTTCTCATTTTTTTCTTATTTCTCCTATTTAAATGTCAAAAATCCAAGTAGGACCAAATATAGTGCTTTCCTGAGAAAACGAACATAAATTTAACAAAAGCAAGGGATTCAACAACGACAGACACAAACAAAACTAAATGAATAAATACATGAATGGGGAAATATGCTTAAATAAAATAAGTTTACACTTCAAGAGTCGATAGATCAAGTTTAGACTTAGAATAAAATAAATAACAAATTAATCATTGTGTCATAAATCATTCTAGATTGAGACCCAATCAACATAACAGACAGATGACCAATGGTGAGGCAAAAAACACTTGAATCGATAAATAAAACACAAAAACATGAATAGAAAAGAAGAAACAGAGATCAATCTCAAACCCAGATCTCCTGATTAACGTTTCTGCAGCTGGGTATCTATTAATGAATTAACAGTGTTGATTTCTAAACTTTGAATAAAGTTTTATTTAAAAATGATGGCGCAGGCGCAGTACCGAGTAACAGCCACATGGTGGAAGCAGAGCGCGATCGTTTTAGGGCTGCAGCGGCTAATTGCAGGTGCATCATCATCTGTCACTGACAGGCACGACGCAGCAGGACTGATCATGTGAAGTTTGACCCGGCTCACTACAGCTTCCATTAGGAGAACAAACAACCTTCCACTGCACATAGTTATCTTGGCCTTCCAGGTTACCGTCTTTCTTCAAATGCCTATACATTTCCCCCATGTGCACTTGAATATTATCTTTTTTTTTTTAAATAATAACATTAATCGATGTTACATTGTGTGAAACATCCTCCTGACGTGTAAGAATTGTGGCGTCAAATCAGGGGCACTGCAGTGATTGTGACCCGCTTACAAGATGCAGCGAGGAAGAGGGGAAGAAGGGGGCACCTCCTGATCAGTGCAGAGAGAGAGAGAGAGAGAGAGAGAGAGAGAGAGAGAGAGAGTCCCACAGTGTTTTCTCGGCAGAAGAGTCCAGTCTGGCTGCTTCAGGACAGACAGAACCGCTATGCTCCGACTTGCCTGGTGCAGGTAGGTAAAGTAATGCCAGCTATCAGACGCGGTGCTTCTTTGCAGACACAGACTGCATACATAATACGTGAGCCTTTTCTTAACATGCTCTCATATTCAGTCTGCTCCATTAATTAAGCGTCTCCCTTTAATTTGGGATGCATGTGCACGTAGGTGACGATGTTGAAAATGTTGTCCTGTGTGTGACACCGGTTGTAGAGCTGCGACTGAAGAGCTAGAGAGACCTGTCAGACGGTGAAATCGAGCACACCCCAGTGTCTTTGTGTGATGCTTTCAGGGGGTAAAAGTTGAAGAAACGGCAGCTTGAATGAACAGAGCAGCTGTCCGTGGTGCTGAAACTCGAAAGACTTTTTATCTCTCATATTAAGCATTTAGTGTCCTTAAAGCTTGTCATGTGTGATCACTGCTGGTGTCAGTTGAAGTAAGGCTCCACCCTGTAGGTCATTGCATACTTTATTGCAACATGACTCCAATAACTTTCCTTTTTGCATGTTTTTGGTGCAACATTTATGTCCGTATTTGCACGTGATTTGTCTGATTTTGCACTAGATAGTAGCGATAGAAGACGAGGGAGGTATTACATTTTTTATTTGATTTTTACATGAGTTATGATGTGATTGACCCAATGAAACAGCACTCAAATAAGTCATGAGTGTAGCATGTAGGGCTGCAACTAACGATTATCTTCTCGCTTATTCGATTGATCGTGTTGCCAGTGAAATGTTAGAGGATGGTGGGGAAAAAGAGCTAAATGTGAAGTATTCAGATGACTTGTTTTGTCCAACCAACAGTCCAAAACACAAAGATATTCAGTTCAATATCATAGAAGATAAAGAAAAGCATCTAATCTTCACATTTGAGAAGTCGCAACTAGAGAATATTCTACTTTTATGCTTTAAAAATGGACTAAAATGGTTAATCAGTTGTCGATAACTGCTTCATTAATCGACTAATCGTTGCAGCTCGAGTTACATGTGTGAAAAACAGGAATTAATGGTCCATGTCTCACTTGCAGGGTAACACTGAAGGAGAAGCAGCTGAGTTAATTCCCATTTCAGCCAAAAGTGGATTGATGGACCTCCATTATGGCCAAGTGGACATGATTCTACATTCAACACCTGTGGCACAATGTCGAATATGATTTACCTGACTGCCATAAGCATTTTGTACTTGCCTGTTTTGCTGTTTGAGGCCTTTGTGTTGTCTAAAGGCAAGTATGAGAGGTCAGTGGTGCCGAGTTCTGCCTCCCGCCTGGTAGCGAGGATGGACGGGGATATTATAATCGGTGCCCTCTTCTCTGTTCACCACCAACCGTCAGCTGAGAAGGTGGCAGAGAGGAAATGTGGAGAAGTCCGCGAGCAGTACGGCATCCAAAGAGTAGAGGCCATGTTCCACGCCTTGGATCGGATTAACTCGGACCCAAACCTGTTACCCAACATCACCCTGGGCTGTGAGATCAGGGACTCCTGCTGGCATTCCTCGGTGGCTCTGGAGCAGAGCATCGAGTTCATACGAGACTCTCTCATCTCCATCCGGGACGAGAAGGACGGCTCCAGGTGGTGCATCGAGGGGGTACCTTCCAGTCAGCCACCACCGACCAAGAAGCCCATCGCAGGGGTCATCGGGCCCGGCTCGAGCTCAGTTGCGATTCAAGTTCAGAACCTTCTGCAGCTCTTCAACATCCCGCAGATTGCCTATTCTGCAACCAGCATTGACCTCAGCGACAAGACCTTATTCAAGTACTTCCTCAGGGTCGTGCCCTCAGACACTCTCCAGGCCCGGGCCCTCTTGGACATCGTCAAACGATACAACTGGACTTATGTGTCTGCAGTGCACACAGAGGGTAAGACACATTTCTCTTAAAGGGGTACTGTAGTGATTTAGTATTGCACTTACATGCAGTTTGGGGACTCACAAGAGACCTATTAAAAGAGATTTGTCAAAATTGAAGCAGCACAGGGAGAGATAATCTAACTTTTATTCCCTAGTATGGATCAAGGATCTTACATATCCCATGATGCAACTGAACAGCATCGTTCACTAGACCTGCCCTGCTCCTCCAGAACCACCAAAGACATGACACAAAATGCTATTACAGGCGGAGCAGAACTCCTCGTGGCAAGGAAACTGAACTTCATGTGTCAAATCAGTGCAGAGCCCCTTCAATGAATCACCAATGAGTCATTTTGCTCTTAACCATCTCTACTAGCTTAGCACTGATTGATTCAATGTTCTAATTTGCTGCAATATAATTGTTGTTTCATCTTGTGAATGACGTACGTAGACTGCTGGTCTAACAGACAGTTGTGGTCTCTTTTGTGAGGCTCATCTACATTCCTAGTATTTAGTTTATTAGTATAAAGAAAGGTTGATTTCAGAGCAGCAAAGAGGATACGGTGCTCTCTATGCTCTTTTGTGAGGTCTAGTTTTTTGGGAGAAAGTCCATGATGGACTTTATGATTGTGTTACCAAGACACAAAATTGCTTAATAATAATTCTGCAGACATTTCTTTTCTTTTTTCTTCTTCAGTGTTGTCATCAGAAGTGGTCATTTGCAGGGGTCTGCTGCTGTTGCAAGTAGAGTTGAAACAAGTAGTTGAATTATCGATTAGTCGATCGACAGAAAATTAACTGGCAACTGTTTTGAGAGACAACTAAAATGCCAAAAATGTCTGTTTTCATTTGCTGCTTTTCTCTGTTTTATATGAGATTGAACTAAAACATATTTGGGTTTTGGACTGTTGGTCAGACAAAGCAAACCATTTGAAAATGTTACTGTGAGTTTTGGGAAATCGTGATGGACATCCTCCATTATTTTTTTATTGTATAGGCAAATCAATTAATCAATTAATCAAGAAAATACTGACCATGTTAATTGATAATGAGAATAATCACTAGTTCCAGCCCTACAGTGCAACCTGCATTTCATCTGAAGACGCTGGTCTGTTTTGTATTGATTTATCAGTTCAGGCTGACTGACGCTGCAGCGTCACAGACACTTTTCCATTACTTTTCATTCTTACGTAACATTATCACATGACGCGCCGAAACCTACATTCTATGAGCTTGTGAAAGCATACCAATTGTAACACAGATTACAATAATTAAGATTCCACCCGCAGTGTTAAGCAAGAGCAAAATGTGATATGCATACCTGATACACCCATAAAGCAGCTGTTGCAGGCTCCCTCTGTGTTCACTTAAGGAATCTGAGACAAGTTTGTGATAAGCTGATAAAAATCCAATCTAAACCTGGCGAGCCTTCTTTGTTTACTGCGATGATGATGTGCGTGTCATTTTGGCAATAAAATGAATAAGTGCTGTAGATGTTGGAAGTCTAAATACTAAAGCTTTTGAAATAACTTCCTGGCTTATTGTTGATGGTGTAACTGTAAGTGACTTCGTCCTCAGATCCTGCTCCTGAGGGCACCTCAACCCGGTTTGCTCCAGTTGTTCTGCTCTTGATTCCATAAAAAGAAGCCTGTGGACGTAATGGGCCACTCGAGTTTTCTCAGCAAACCTGATCCCTGAATAATTTTAGTAAAAGCAAACCCAGAAACCTTTCGTTTGATGTTCCAGTGATTTGGAATACCGAACACAGCTGTGAATCAAAACCCGTTCATGTGAATGAAACTCAGCTCCTGTTGTCTTTCTCAGGTAACTACGGGGAGAGCGGGATGGAAGTGTTCAAAGAGCTCGCCTCACAGGACGGCCTCTGCATCGCCCACTCTGACAAGATTTACAGCAATGCTGGGGAGAAGCACTTTGATAGGCTGCTGAGGAAGCTGCGGGAGCGTCTGCCTAAAGCCCGAGTTGTTGTCTGCTTCTGTGAAGGCATGACAGTCCGAGGGCTGCTCATGGCCATGAGGCGGCTCGGAGTAGCCGGAGAGTTCCTCCTAATTGGCAGGTTTGTTAGACATTGTTTTCCCAAAGGAGTTTTAACTTTGTCCGTCATGTTTTGGGGGTTTTGTTTTTTCTTCTGGGTGAAAAGCCCACAGAATTGATGCTTTTTAGAAAACTAAAATGGACCTTGAATCTCAGTCAAGACAGTGATGATCAGGCAAACTGTAATTTAAAATAAGAAACACGAAAGCAAACTCTAAATGATTACATTTCTATCATAACATCGACTGTTTTTTGCACATGGTTTAATAACATTTGTGTCTATAATGTAATGAAGATATTTGTAGTAGACAACCACAATTACAACCTCACTCTCAACATTCTCACCATACGGTCCATTTAGTAGCTGTTCCAGAGCTTTCACTCGTATCATGTATCTCGCTCTTCAGACAGAGCTTGTCCAGTTGTTATTAAATCGATCTTCAAGTTTCCATTTTTCTGAGCACTTAAAGGATTTCTCGTCTATGTTGGCTTAATTATTGAGGTTGAAAGTTCATTCTTTCAATCTCTTAATAGTGGAAATTGAGAAATACATGATTTATTAATAACACACAACATCAAAATTGAATTGTTGGGAGTTGTTAGGTCTATTTAGTAGCTGTTCTGAAGCTTTCATTCATATTGAAAATACAAGAGGTTATAAAATTCAACTATGCTCACAATGATATACAAGCTTGCACGTAGAAGTTCATATGAAACCAACAAATCTATTTTCAGGTTTGCTAGAGATGGTTTTCTTACATTCCTGCAGGAGTCAGTAAAATAAGCAGGCAAACTGAAAGTTTAAGTAAGAATTTGTAACATTTTATGATTGTATCAGCTGTTCATACCACATCAATTGGTGACATTTGTTGTGATATTGAAGACAAATGTAGTGGACCAAACAATCTCACCACAAGGTCCATTTAGTAGCTGTTTGGGAGCTTTCAATCGGATCACACAGATGGAGATTCAAAGTTTGATTGAAAGTACATTTCTGACTTGATATGAGATACTAATAATAATAATGTCAATACATTAATACATGAAATGATCAATAAATAGAACATTTTACAGATAAATTATAGGAAAACATTTCATTATAATGCAACATTATAATATTCAGGATGGATGGTATACACAAAGTTCATGTGGAACCGAAATATTATTTTCTCCTAGTGGGAGTAGAGTTTCTCTGAAAGCAGAAGACGCTTTGAGTCAGGCTCAGTTATGAATAATGCATCCACGCAGTGAGCTCTCCCTCTCCCTGTCAGATCACAGGAAGGATGGGCTAATATGGGACAGCACCTCCAGCATAAGCTGGGGAATGTAGAGTAGTGAACATCAAAGCTCGTATCAGCACTCATCCCAGACTCTTTGTGGAGTCGTAGCTCACCTTGAGTCCTGTTGAAAGTAGTTGCAGCACCTGAAACGAGGCTACCGCAAAAGGTCGCTATGGTTATTTTAATCACAGCTGTTCATTAAACTGTGGCTGCTTTATTCATAAAAGGCTGATGAGACGGAGTCAAAACCCTTCTTCTCAACCCAAATGATGAAATGCATGCTTGAAAAAAAGGGAGGTTTAAAAGCCTTAACTTGCTCTCACCCCTTCCACTTGAATTTGCACTGCTACTAAATTCTCCACGGAAGATAAGGAGGGTAGAGAGCACAGTGTGTGTGTGTGTGTGTGTGTGTGTGTTTTCTGGGTCAAGGAGACTACTGAAAAAGGAAAATGTTTTTTAGAGCAATGCAGTAAGTGAACACATGCAGGCCTGTGCAACGGGCCATTTGAAATGCCTGGCGTGCTGGTCATCAGCCATCCGTCTTCTGCTGCGTGGAGGATGAAAGAAATGGCTGTTCTCACGCCACAGATCCCACACGCCTCAAACAACAGACAACTCATTTGATCAACTCCCTTGAAGCTCCCTTTGCTTTGGAAATGATAAAAGAATATAGGACTTTTATGTTCCTGTGCTTGACAGACATCTGACTCCTGATCTGGTCTGCTTTGAAAATATCTTCCCCAAAGATTAATTATTTCATTTAAAAAAAAAAAACATAATTCAGATTTAAATAAATACTCTCTGCTTGTACTTTCAAGAATGTATTTCAATGATGCCTCCTTCGTTTAAACCGTATGATTCATGTGTGAAATCAGACCTGTGTTATATATGTCTGTACAGTATGTGCGTGTGCTGACGTCAGAGCTGTAGGTTTTTGGCACTGTCACAGTGTTGGACTGGGGGGAGTGTGATGCTGAGAAGCAGATGGCCAGGTACTGTTGATACTGTCACACTGGACAGCCATTGTCAGCTCATTCTTGAAGGGCCAGCCAAGCCAAACGTGCTGTTAGTTTTGTGTTTCGCCAAATTAGTTTTTTTTTTTAAGGCTGGTAACTGATATCTTTGTGCAATGTTCAGAGTGTTAAAATGACAAACATTTGAACAGCATCTCTCTGACTGTCATTTGGAGAGTTTCAGTAGCTTCTTAACGCAGTGTTACTCAGAGATAACTATTCCTTTAAATCCTAAAATGATTTACCAAGAGCCTACACCACTGCTGGCAGCTCTGTGAGGTACTTATGTGTCGTACTTATTCACAGCGGTGCTATAAGCTAAATGCTAACGGTGTCAGCATGCTGTGACATGGCTAACATGCTGACAGGTATGTGGCGTTGGGTCTTGCTATACACTTGTCCCTTTCTAAATAAACATTAAATTAATAAAGTAAAAACGGTAAATATGTGTTCACCAGCCTAACTTATTGCTTTCGAGACATTTCACTGAAAAACACAAATGTGGTGCTAGATGATCTAGATGAATAGAGCATCATCATTAAAAATGTCCTTACAACATTTAATGGATCAATCAATCTAATAGTTATTGTAGATATTTCAGTCTTAACCAGAATGGGAGACCGACCTACGTTGCCAAAGCTAAAGAGCCGTGCTGCTAGCGTAGCTTAAAACCAGATGCAAATAATGCATTAAACATGTTCATCTGGAAAGTAAATAAGAGCTCATTGCAGGTTTGACAGCCTTTTTCATGTAATTGATGCTTTCATGTTGTCAGCTTTTATCATATTGGATTGAACTGTCAGTCAGTAAAAATATATGTTAGTATAAACCCAACTGTCGACACGTGCCTTAACTTATGAGAATATAGCCATTCTAGACATGAAGATCTGAGTTTTGTGGTCAAAAAATATTTGTAATGTGTTGTGATTCTATTTAGGGCTTCTCCATATTCCTCATTCCCCTCCCGTATTTCTCAGTCATGCATCATGGATTTGATCCCTCTCTGCTTAATGCTGCTTTAAAAATACTCAAGCAGCATTTGCAACTCAAATGAAGGGAGGGTTATTTTTTATTATTGAGTGTCAAATCTGAAGTGTCAAACAAAAGCACTTGTCTCACCAGCACGCTCTTTTGTGTGAGAGGATCCAATGCAGAATTGACTTTCAAACAGCCGAGCATGTAAACTATCAATACAAACTATAACGAGGAGGGACAGAAAATCACACCTAAGTGTCTGAGTCTGTGTGGAGGGTTGGAGCTTGTTTCTCTCCAGGGCAGATTGGACTGCTACAGTACTAATCTGTGAATTCTCACTGGACTTGTGATTGTGATTGCGTCTGTGGACTTGGAGACTTTTTTTTTTTCTTCTTTCGGCAAGTACAGTGAGCACTCCACGCCCCTCAGCGGGAAGGAAAGCTGAAAGGGAAACAAAGTCAGGGCGACAAAAGGGAGAAGGTTTCTGCAGGATTCAGTCTGAGGCTCGTTAGTGAGGCTGCATGTAGCTTCAAACACGACAACAGACTTTTGGAGCTTTAACAGCATCGAAAACAACAGTTTTCTTTTTGCCACATCCTGACTACTGTTTGTTACTTCTTATACCATTTATAGAATGTGTGCGCAGCAAAAAGATTTTATATTATTTTACTTTAAATCGCTGTTAGAGTCGGGTTAGGTCTAAATTCCTGAGTAAACATTTTGTATCTCAAAATCTTGACAACCTTGTATTTCTTTTTTTCTATACTTGTTATCTCTCAGCCAGTACATGAGCATGTGAATCTAAACCCAGAAGTTTTTGCACACTGGACAAACTGTATGACCTTACTTCTGTGTATGACACAAATACAAAAGCTTTTAAAAAAATGCAAATATAAAAGAATAGAAAGTAATGCCAATATAGACAATCATAACTAATAATAAAAATCCTATAAATTGAGCGAAGACAAATGTCATATCCAACAAAACCTTTTTTTTAGATGTATTCATCATATATTTGTGTGTAAGTACAGCTAGCTCAACCCTCAAGAACACATGTTGCACACAGTGTACAAGGTGACAAATTAAACAGAGAAAACAACAACTTAGTGGCCACTCTGGACACTCTGATAAAGAGTGAGAGTCATCAATCAAGTTGACATGGACTTCTTCCAGTACCAGCCACCCTTAAAATAGTCCTCCAAGTAGCCAGCTTACAGGACAGGGAAAAGGCTATGTATCAAAGTGCCTCCAGTAGAATTTCATTTACCACATTGTGCTAAAAATGCTGGGGTTTTATTTTGGTGTAGAATATCCTGTGTAACACTCCCCAACTTGGAAAACAGGTTAAAAATGTGTTTTCTTCATTCAGCAGACAGAATATTTATTCATCAGTTGGTTAAAAAATGTCTGAGGATTCTGGGAATTCCCTCAGAAAAGAGGCAAGCATTGTTAATGACCTTCTGGGGTTTTTCAGAGGTCACTGGGTATTTATTTTAGACAAACAGATTCACATGTAATGTTAATACATGGGATGCACGAACTGGGTCTAGTTCTAGTTGTACTATTTGCAGTGTGCTCCTCTCTGCAGCGACGGCTGGGCAGACCGAGTCGAGGTGGTGGAGGGATACGAGCAGGAGGCTGTGGGCGGCCTCACTGTGAAGCTGCAGTCTGACGAGGTGTCCTCCTTTGATGAGTACTTCCTGAAGCTCAGGCTCAGCACCAACACCCGCAACCCGTGGTTCCCCGAGTTCTGGCAGTACCGCTTTCAGTGCCGTCTCCCTGGACACCCGCAAGAGAACATGAACTATGCACGAAACTGCTCAGGTAGCTAAACAATTCATCAGGCAATCATGATGTTTCCGGCAGTTTCTCCTGGTTTACATTCTTTACGCCGGTGTGCACACCAGCTTGTCTTTTTGAGCTGTTCTGATGTGTGCATTGCCCAGAGGATGCTGCCAAAAGGCCCCGTAAACTGGAGCACATTCTTTAATTATGAATTAGACTGCCAGAGGGTCGAATTCTCTCTAAGTCAGTCCAATAACGTTGTTTTCATATTGTTCATTTCTGTGACACTCGGCTTTACAGAGGATGATGATCTAGGTAAATCAAATCCTTTTCTTTTACAAAGGAGCAAAGTAAATGCATTAGCTTAAGTTCTTGGTTTCTCGAAACAATGCTCAACAAGCATGTTTCCCAAACACATTTTTACATACTGCTCATACATAATTCTTTTAAACTTTATATTTACAGAATATATATTTACGTTTTCAATCTTTATTTATTAATGAGGTTGATGAGATTATTACTGCTGTTTCCCCAAAACATCCAGCACTTCTAAAATCATTTGAAATGAATGGTATTGATGAACGTAAATATAAAATAATGCATGCAGCAAATGTTTTACTTTTCAGTTGACAGCTCTCAAGGTTCTTCAAGTGAATTTCTTTTTTTCCCCCAATGCACCTCACTTCCTGCTGTTTTTTTTATCTTTTTTTCTTTGCAGCGTTTGCACATTTACACGATTCCTCTTCTTTATTATGCACATACCTCAAGCTTTTGTTCATTCCCCCAAGGCATCACATTTTAATAGTAGTTATTAGAGTATTTACTTTTGCCTCATAAGTGGAGATAGAGTTATTGTTTGCTGTCCTGTCACTTCTATTGTTTTTATTTTATTATTTATATTTTCATGTATTTGTTTTGGTGTAGAACTCCAAGACGGTGAGTGAATCCCTCTGAACGGAACCACATTGCTCCTCACTTTGGGAATATACATAGAGGTTGACTGATATTAAGGTTTTATCACTTGATGTGATCATTTTAGTAGTAAGTCAATATTCTTAATAACCTTTTCTCTGGAAATGTACCATTAATCTCAGTTAACCTCTAATATATAAAGCTATTGGGATGTTTTTATTTGTTTTCTTCTTACGCTGCAGTGAGAGCCCAACAATTGATTCTGATCTGCTCTCACTTTGTGCTCTCACACCTTTAAGACAGTCGTATAAAACAGCCCAATAATTGGAGTGAGATGGTAACTGGCTGATCCAGCTTGACTTGCATGTAGCTACAGAAATAATGAAGCCACATTGCAACAGATGACACGTCTTTTCAGAACCATTGTGCTGTAGTTTTATTGATATTTGGACAGAGTTCGGTTGTCATGCAGCTGGCTAATCCCGACGTGCAGCAGTAGGTCCTCTGCTTGCATGCTGACATCATGACATCATTTCATCATGACTTAAGCTCAGGCAGCTCAGTGACTGAGGCGAGCGTCAAAGCCAAGGAGCTGATAAACTAGGTCATCACCAGCAGCTCCCATCGGACGCTTAGCCGGCTGCTACCCAACTGAATGCACTGTTTATGTGTTTGTTTGAGCCGGCAGTCAGCTTCCCAGCAGTCCTTTTTAACGATCATTACTTCATTTAACACAGGCGGTGAGAAACACACCGGCGAGGGATGATGCTCATACAGCTTGTCAGCCTCGTGCATCGCGCAGTTAAACGATGCTGGGTCCAGTGGGTGAATCCTGTCTTACACAGATTTCGGGGAAAAGAACAAATGTAGCAACTGACAATTACAAATGATGTAACTAGACAAACACTCAACACCAAACCTGCACAAACCTTTAAACAAGATAGTTAAACATGCATCTGGATCTGCATCAACTAAGGCTTTGTGATAGACAATCATTGCGATACAATAGAATAAAACTTTATTGTCCACATAGGTGGACAATCTGGCAGTTTGTTAAAACATTAAAACATTAAACACTGACAGTATGGTATACTATTCTATTGCACAAAAATATATAAATAAACAATATACAAAATTAAAAAAAGTTAGACACATTTGCCTGTTGATTTTTACTCAACTGAAAAAGTAAATAAGTAAAACAAATAAGAAAATTATGATATTAATAATATATTTAAATAAAATACTGATTTATTATGTCCTATTACTTCACATTAGTCTCCACTGATAAATTAGAGAAGTACTAAACTGGTAATCGAACCTAATCTGAGTTACTGGATAACATAGAGAGATGTGTAATGAATTTCCATAACTTGTTTAATTACTATTAATAACATATTCCAGCTATGAAGCCTGTACAATTACACATTTCTACCTGACAGCGTAACAGTAATCTTGATTAATAATCACGTTTCATTCACTGTAATCGAGTTCTGGGTTCATATTATTATTTCATTATCAATAAAATATATTAAGCTGTAGTCATAGCGGCCAACTAATGTTATATATTCTTTTCCAGGGGAATATTCAGTTATCATCAGATAACTGTCATTTATCATTTTCCATCAAATTTTACGTTATCAGTTGCTGCACTCTACATACTACGCTCCACGTCCTTTGCATAAAATATGAACCAGAGATTTTTGGAACAGATTCAGGTGACAGATAGGATGAAGTGAGCGAGAGCAGTGTATCCCATCCTTTCTAAAGACATGTTAGCAATAATAAATCATTTACTGGCAAAGAGAGCGAAATGTGCAAATGTGCTATAGCACCATGATCATTTAGTAAAAAGTCAAAGTATACTTTAAATGTACATGTGGGAATTATAGTGAGAGGTGACATTTCTGTTGTAATCAAAACTGATGATTGTAGCGGCCAACCGCGACAGAGAATGCAACATTTCAAGTACAATTGTTTGGTAGAAAGAAAGATTTCGGTAGTTGTTTCTTTGCTACCGAGTGCTGATTTTAAAGAGTTGTCTTTGCTCTGGCAAAAGATGCTTTCCACCAAAGGATGGTGTATTTATATATATATATATATATATATATATATATATATATATATGTGTGTGTGTGTGTGTGTGTGTGTGTGTGTGTGTGTGTATTTTCCCTTTGCCATAAACTGGACTTGCAAAGGACAAAAATAGGGAAATGGCCAAAAAAAAGCATTGTTATAACACCAAATGAGGAAATATTCCATCAACAAAGAAAAGTCATTCACTGACAAAGAAGTGTTATCTTACACAATGACCTTACCTATCTGTCAATTAAGCCTTAGAGACACAAAAAGACTTCACATGTTTGAGGATTTAGCTGGGGTAAAGGGCAGCGCTGTGGAAAAAGTACTGTCACATGTCCTGAGATAAAGCACAAATCCATTGTATTAAATGAAATGTTTAACAGCTGGGGGACTCTGCACCTGAGACAGAAGTAGTGACTGGTCTGTTAGTGTACTTCTGAAACATGTCATCGTTTCAAAATCATATTTACAAGAATATTTCGGAAATACTCATGAAATATCAAGCAGATCAAACAAGTCTGAGCGTGTTATTTTTTTTAATTTATTTTTTGCTGATCCAGGACCTCAAACAGGACTTCTTCCACCATTGCCTTCAGCGCAAACCGTTGTTAAATCACCTGCTGTAGTAAACGTTACTCACCGGAGCTCTGTGATTGGTCAGCGTGTAACTTTCGAACTCCTCCCCCTCCTGCCACCGCAACTCGGCGGAGTCAGCAGCCAGCAGCCAGCGGCGAGTTTTCGGGCAAATTGTCAAACTACGGTTAGTAAAATAACCCCTTATTTTATCATAAATACCTCGAGCTTCGGCAAGTTTAACATTTGTTTTGTTTTACTGTGCGTTTGGTGTCGGCCACAGGCTCAGGAAAGCCCGAAAATGAGTCAGTTTAAGGAGCGCTTCGTGACTCTGCTCCATGAGAAGAACTTTGTGACAGATCAGTTGGCGACGCTGGAAGAAAAAACGGGAGTGAAGAGAGAGTATATCGCTTTGGGTATGTTAACGGCTCGGTGAAAAGACAATGAATGACTTCAACTTACTTTCAAATACTGGAGACAATACTGACATGCTTAGGGGGTCGCCTTAAAAAAAAGTAGCTACATTTTTCACGTTTAGCTAGCAAACAAGCCAGCATTAGCTGTTTTAGCTGCCACTCACTGCAACTGGCAGCCGGTTGTGGTCTCTGTTGCATGAGTACTTGACTTTCCAGTGCGGTTTCATATCCTGTGACACTGTTAGCTGGCTCAGTTATTACCCTTCTCAAATACCAAAGTTCATCCAGCTCAGACCTTTATGTTGCATTACAAGATTAGATTTGGTATATAATCCTCCTTACACACACCTATTTCAAACTATTGCTGTCGAAATGAACTGCGTCTAATATCCCCGCGCCAGCAGCTGGTCCCAAGGGTATTTTTTATCACATCTCCAAAAGTGTCTTGGCATTTATGTACTGCAATTTCTTGGTGCTTATCAGCTGACATTTCTTACATATACTGATGTCTCTGTGATAAGCTAATATGGACCAATATATAAAAATAATATATAAGTCAGGCGATGTATCAGTCTGGCTCTACCCAGAAGTTTCATAAAGGTAAAGAGGCCAGATCTTTGTCATTTCTTTATTAATAAAATGATCACAGGATCATAAAATCAGTCAGTTGATCAGATTCAGTTGGTGTCATGTAAAGCTCAGTCAGATCTGAACTGAAATACTGTTAAAACATGTTTTTGTTCACGCCCCACCACATCAAACCAGATAGCTTGCAAAACAAAGACTGATTGCGTTATTGTGTGTCTTGTTAGTGAGGCAACAGCCATTCATACTTTGGCCACATTGCACGCTTGTTACACACCTGACCGCTGATAACGGATTGCATTACATGGAAGACATTCCTTCCTGTTGGCTCACTACCGTTAATGTTATGTTGTAATCTTCCTTGATGTGGGCATGTTGGTTGAACGGAGTTGGAAAGTGGCGTCCTTTAATCTGTCTCATGATGTCTCATGTTTATGCTGACTCTTGTGACACTCTGAAGTGTGAAGACTGGTGTGCTGACTGGAGTAGGGAGGTCTCATTTCCACTGGGCGAGCGGCCGTCGTTTGTTAACTTCATGTTTTTACAGCCAGCCCCTCTCCCACTGTACTCTCAACAGTAGGTTTTTGTGATGATTCGATGCATAAGAGGAACCGGATTTTCAGCTAAACTACTGCAACGCTAATGAGAGCTTTGAGTCACACATTACAGGATTACACATCTGTGAAATGGCTTTTGTGCCCTTTAGTTTTTCCGTGAGAGGGACATGTTTTCATGTTACGACAAATGGATGCATTTCTCATTTTAGAAAAGTTCAGGAGTTGCTTTCTCGCAGTTTAGAGCCAGATGGCGTGCCAGTTTGAAAATGTTTGTGTGTGAAGTCAGCTTTTTATTATTCATCACTGACTAATTGTGTCAGTTTAGGGTTTCCCTATGTAAACAGTGTCTGTCCATTTAGGAGTGCCTGCTCATGTTCAGGGGCTTCTACCATTCCAACCAGTTCTTCCAGTTTTTGCCTTCGTTGGAGAGGGACGGGCAAACTGGGAATTGCATGGACAATTTGTATATGAGCGGGGACAAACAAATGAGATGTAAAGAGCAGGCAATGCTTAGAACGGCATCAAAGGCCTTTAGTGCTCTCTTTGCTGTGTGACTTCATTGTGTGCATTGAATTTATGGTAGCTGAAATTATTATCACCAGTTTTGCTTAAGTTTGAATGATATTTGGCAGCTGCTTGGGGGTTAGGCCTTCCAACCGCGGAGAGATCGCTCCCAAATGGAAGAAAGGAATAAGCTAGAATGGCTGGTCAGACTGCAGTGTATTTGCTTTGAAGTCAGCATCTCGCCGCGAGCTAACCAGCGAGCTGTTTAAGCCTCTGGGGGATTAAGCAACGCAGCCAAAGTGTTATTGTTCAAAGAAAGCAGCATACAGTTCAGGTCAGCTGGTCGTCCCTGCAGAGTTTTTGTCCGTGTGTGTTGTTGAAAACATAGCCCTGTAAAACAACATCCTATAAGCTCAGCGGCCACTTTATTGGGTACAAATGAGGTTTAGAATATTCTGTTTTTTGTTGACATGTGTAATTTCAATTATATGTTTATTATTAAGGTCAAAGTTAAAGATGGTGTTGTACATTACCGGCATATTTAGAGGTGTTTCATACATTTACATAAATGATTAACATATCGATTCATCTGGGAATTATTTTCTCAATGTATCACTTTGGCTATAAAATGTCAGAAAACGGCCCTTTTATAATTTTCCAGAGCCCAGTGTGAAAAGTGGGAAATTGTTTGTTTTTATTTAACCAACCATCCAAATCCCAAAGATATTCAGTTTGCTATTATTTGGGACAAAGGCAAGAATCAAATTCTCTGAGTTTCCCTTAACCATCGATTGCATTAGTGATTAATCGACCAGTAAATTCAGCTCTAAATGAAACGGTTACTTTGAGCAAAGTGTATATACATTATATGTCGAAATCCCTGTTTGTATTTAAAGGCATCTGTTAAGATTGCTTTGTGCATTACACATACACTGTGACAATAATACACATTCTGTTTTAAGTAATAGAAAACCGATGGCATCTGTGATCTTGCTTTGGATTAAAAGTCAGCTCTTCCACTGACTGGGTCTGCTAAATGCCTAAATGTAATGTAAATATCAGTGTTTGACTTGTGTTCAGTGCTCCTCCTAATCTTGGTACTGTCTCTGTCCCGACATCCTGCTATCAGACACACTCTGCTGACGACAAATGAATGTGGCTTGACATTATTAGACGTGTTTGTTAACTGGATAACCTGGAGGCCTGCCCCGCCTTCTGCTCCCTCATCACCGTCTCTCTCTTTTACAGGTGCTCTGAGTTTTGTCGGGCTGTATCTTCTGTTTGGATATGGAGCCTCGCTGCTCTGCAACCTGATTGGCTTTGTCTATCCAGCATATTTCTCGTATGTATAAAGTAAATGCTGAAACAACACAATGTGTGGAAAATCTAAAGCATTTTAAGACGTATATTTTAATACAAAATTCAGTGCCAACCGGTTGACATTTTGATTCTTCTTAGAAGGAAAAGGTTTATCTATAATTACAGCTCTGTCCAGTCAGCCAGTGTGCAAAATAGCAGCACTTTGGAAATGATCCATCTAAATAAAATGTAGCCATTGTTAATTATTAAATGTCATTGATTACACCTGTGCTTTTCCTGCTATGGCATGTCAGAATGGGTGCAGCGAAAAAGACCCATTTTGCTTTCAGTATTTCAACCAAGAATGGAACTTACTTTTAATGTCTTTACTTTATGGACTACTGAAATTGACAGTTTATTTTTCAACTGTACTTCATCGCTGAAATGACTTCCCCTCTCCTTACTGGCTGTAAAGTGATCTCTTCCTAGTTGTGTTTTCATTAAATTATTTTAGTATAAAATAGTTCTCCACTGCTGCTCAGCAAGGAAAACGCTGTCAAAGAAATAAAGTATTTTGTACTAAAAATCTAACTCTGATTAGTGGGGCGTCATATCGGCTCGAGCTTAACTTCTGAATACTATTTGCACAGAGCAAGGACTCTGGATTTTGCCCCCTATTACTTGCGTTGGAGTTGTAATAGGAAGGGATTAAGAGGAATGATTAGTGGTCAATAAGATGTTCATTGTACATGTGGCTGTGTGAGTGTAGTAAGACGCACCAAGTACAACACTGACACCCATATAAGTCTGAACCTATCCTTTAAATGCTGCTCAAAGGTCCCCTGTGGATGTTTTTAATCATAAACGGGTTACATTGTTGTTCGCCAACTCGCATTGCATGTATACTTTAGGCCTAATAAACATGTTTAGTACATTTAGTACACTCCATAAAGATTTTGGAAATCCTGAATCATCTTCCTCTTCTTTCAGTATTAAGGCCATCGAGAGCAATATTAAGGAGGATGACACTCAGTGGTTGACCTACTGGGTTGTTTATGGACTCTTCAGCATCGTCGAGGCCTTCTCTGACATCTTCCTCTTCTGGTTCCCCTTTTACTACGCTGGCAAGGTAGGCGGACCTTTTAGTTCGAAGGGTGTTTCTGTATGGGCGACTAACGTAAGTCTGCTTTCACTGTGAAACCACAGTCACAGTGTTGAATCACATGAGTGTTGATGTCTTTGGGCCTCTGCGTTGTAGCTTTCCAACAGCGCACTCTTGTGGACTTGTCCTGTAACGCCACAATAAGGAAGCTGCTGTGTCCCAACTCCATATTCATTATAAGCAGGTTTTGATCATGAAGTGTGTTCCCTGTGGAAAAGTGACAACATAAAGTATAGTCAGAAAAGTCAGCATGCACACAAAGTTTTTTCAGTGTACTGTTGATAGACATTGCTGTCCCACAATGCATTGTGCAGAAGAAAGAGAAGAGCGACTCACAGCCGAAAAACACATTGAATTTCAAATAGTGGTGAGACAAGGATGTTGTAAAACCCATAAAGTATGTTGATTATAAATGTTTTTCCTGTATTAACTTAAATCTATATACTTTTAGTATAGTAAGATAGTAAGATTAGTACATACTGTGCACAGTTAGTATATAACTTGGGTTGTGTTTAGTTTAATTGGTTACAGAAAGAAGTATTTCTCACCATTTAATGTCCCTTTTTAATTTGAGAGATGAGTTTGTCATAAAAGGTTGAGAGAAGTCGCTATGAGACAAAGTGACCCCACACATCAGAAAGCCCTGTTTCAGCTATGAAAAAGTCACCTCAGCATCTATTGTTCTGGCCTGATTACCACAATCAGCATTGCTTGCTTTCATTAAATGATTTCAGTGAATAAACTTAATCCTGAAAAACAGGATTAATAAACAAAAATAGGATTAATAAACAATGCCTCATGCTGTGGTCAATTATCTTAGGCCTGTTATGTAACACAACAACAATACAGCAGCTCATATTTCAGCAGAAATGTAAACTCTTTTTCAAGGCACAAGGTTGTGTATTTTAGGGCTTTTTAAAAATTATTGATTTATTGATCAGTCGGTCTATAAAATGTCGAAAAGACGAAAACTAGTTCCTAAAACCCATGATGATGTCTTCGAATTGCTTGTTTTCAAAAACAGTGTAAAATCCAAAGTTACTCAGTGATTTATCACACAAGATAAAGAAACAGCAGGTGACACATCATCATTACATCTGAAGATCTGCCCTCTGCTCCCTCCCCAGTGTTTGTTCCTGATCTGGTGCATGGCTCCGGTGACGTGGAACGGTTCTGACATCTTGTACAAGCGCCTGATCCGGCCGTTTTTCTTGAAACACGAGGCTGCCATGGACAATGTGGTCAGCGATCTGAGTGCCAAGGCTAAGAGCATAACTGAGACCGTCACAAAGGAGGGTGAGACAACTACAGTATACATGCAAGTACAGCCACATTCACATACTGTATGTACTGCAGCAGCATATTCCCACAGCAGACAAACTTTCGCCTCACTAAGGGCTGGGCAGTTAATTGCCACATGTACCTCCATAATGATTAATAAACTGTATCTTATTAAATACGCATGTGCACAAGATTCTCAGTCCTCATAGTGAATCCCTTTTTTTTATTTATGTATGTGTATTGAACAATAAACAAAAATATCATCATAAATTATGACTTCAGGTGAACCCACACAGCAGAGTGTGGCAGCTTGTATGAAGGAATTCATTTATAGAACTTGTTTGGGTAACTTTTTGATTGCCCAGCCCTGACCTCACACTTCACACTGTAAACATGCATCCTCAAATACAATAATTCATTATTTCTTTGAGTCCATTTTTTCATTTGTGCAAAATATAGTGTGTTTTTTTTCTTCTCTTTGTTCCTTCAGCTGTTAACCGGGCCCTTAACCATGACAAGGACCAGTAAAGGACATGGGATGGCTTTGTGCGTGCGCTTGTATGTGTGCTTTGGTACTTGAAAGAGTTAATAAATAGGGTTATGTGTGGGTTTGGTGTCTCGCTTGCGTGGGTGTCCCTGCTCTTCCATGACGAATGATGCTGATCAACCACCCCTCACGTGGTGAACTGAAGCTTTACACTCTTGGAAAAGAAATAAACGCTCGGTTGTGCACTCACATCAGTTCGCTGCCATCGGTACTGCGAAGACAATCATGTGACACTGACCTTTTTACGTGATCCTATTTTCTTTGTTGTAACGTGAAAAAATAAGTGACAAGAAATAAGTTCATAGCAAAACGTATGATTGTGTGCCAGCAGGTTTCAGCAACACTGGCAGTGAAGTCATTATTATTAATATTATTATTATTATTGCCTAACTGAGCCACTTGTGACCTGAGGCTGGTAACAATGGTTATTAAAGCAAGGGGCCTTCAAATGTGTAACTTTGCTAAATCAAAACTGGAACCTTTACATGGCATTAATGTCTTCTTGCCTTACTATTGCATGTACCAAGCAGCATTTAAAGTCTTTGAGCTATTGGGAAGGTTCTCAATCTCTGAGTTTCACTGGATGACTTCTGTCTTTTGATATGTCTTAATTTATCAACTCATAATGATGAAACAATAAAACTAGAACCCTAACGAACTGAAAAACAGTGTCTTCATGTCTGGCTTCAGACTTTCAGATCTAATTCTGTTTCTTCTGATGCCCTCTCTCCAAGCAGTGTCATTCCTCACAAAGTGGGAAATTGGATTTTATTTGGTCCAAATTACAATGTTCACGCGCCAGTGATTTCTGTAATTGTTTTTTTATAGCAGTGGCAAGTCAGGGAAATTGCATTTCTGGATCTATAACTTCTACGTATTTGGTTCTAGTTTATTTTGCAGCACCAAATGAACTTTATCTGCAGTAATAGTAAATGGTGTCCAAATATCTCACTCTGTCTTGGGAAACATTAACGGTTTCAGTTGCCCTCTCCCTTTACCCATTCAGTTAAAGGATAATTACCTCAAATTCTTAAACACCTCTGAACTACAGAATTTTATAAAAATAAAATTAAAGTTTCATTCACACATTTGCAGGTGTAGCTGCAGATCTTTTTAAATAAACTAAATTTAGTCGTATATAAAATTTGGTTTAACAACAATTGTTGGGTTTTTTGTTTGTGTGATTTGTTGCAGGGAAAACACCAATGCCAAGAACATTTTTCTCTCCCGTCCTATTTATCCACTTGATCTTTTGACCGGTCATTCTCAAGTACTTTTGCCAGCATTCAGACAGCCTAACCACCCACGCTTTAATTTGTCTTTGGCTCTGTATTCACGCTTGAGGGGCTCTGAATGGGAGGGCCTTTGTGTTCATGCACTGGATGTAATGCGTGGGAAATGGTGGACGGAGCCGGTGCGATGGCCACGCTGCCGCGGGGAGAGGAAGGCACCCATCTGGAAATGGCTCCTGTGAAGATGAGTCTGCTGGATGTTTGTTATGTATCCCCTCAGACACCGGTGGCTGACAGGTTATTGATTAAACAGAAATTGGACACAGAAACCAATTACTGCATTGTGCTGCTGTGTGGTTTGATCCAAGGCCTTGTGTTGAGTGTGGGACCAGTAATGACTTAGAATAGTAGTTAGAAGAGCTGAAGAGAATGGGACTAAGACGGAAATGAGTGAACGTATGAAAGCATGTTTTATACATAAACATTTTTCCAATGGCTGTTCATCACAAGCAGCTTTTTAGCCACGTTTTTGCAGCATGGCTCTAAATTCTCAACAGCTACTGAATGGATTGACATTTTGTACACATGTTCATGGCCCCCAGAGGATGACTCATTATGACTTAGGTGACCCCCTTACTTTCCCCTTTACAGTATTACAATCAGCAGGTTGACATTTTTGTTTTTTGTGACACAACTTATGAATGGATTGCAATGAAATTTGGTACAGACGTTAATTCTGCACAGGTGATAACATCCTAATGATTTTGGTGATTTTTTGCTACATTTTCATATAAAACCACCAGCAGGTCAAATCTTTCAATAATCTTGTAAAATGTCTCAACATTTTAGAAATTGATACAAGACTTTAAACAGAAATTCACAGTTTCCAGATGAACCCTGCCTACTTTGATGATCCCCACCACCACCGCCTTTCCTGCAGCACCATCATCTAAAGGTAAAGGTCTTCCCCTATTGAAATGATTCAATACTGTGGTTTATGACCATATACCTGCAAAACAAATGACATTCCCACCTCAGCTGTACTTTGTTTTGTGCTAATTAGCACATGTTAGCATGCTAACATGCTAATCTAAGATAGTGGCCATGGTAAACATATATATGTTTAGATATCAGCCTCACAGAGCTGCTAGCATCGCTGTAACTATCAGTGACATTTTCTGAGCACTTAAAGGACTATTTCAAAGTTGAGATTTTCAAGTTCATTATTTTACCAGATAAATTATTTTAGGAAGTGTCTGTTTGATGGGGCCTTAAAGTGACTTATGTATTCTACTGCAAATACCACATTGCTGAGTTAATACTAATGGTAACCTGGGAAGGTAAGAAGCCTAAATTCTGAAAGTAAAGGCCGGGAACACCGATGTTTGTTAGGTTTATAGCATCAGCTAGCATTCACTAGCATGGCTAGATCCCTGATCTTCTGCTCATTATCTCCCAGAACGAAACGATCGATGCTATTTGTAAGCACCCTGCACCCTCTCTGCCTGTTTGACCGCCGCCGGCTGGTTTGTAACGGCCCCTGCAGTTCCCAGGCTCGCCGACAGAGGGCGACAAACGCAAAGCTGTGTGCGTGAGAGGGTGGGTGAGTCATACAGTGAGACCGTCACGTACAGACAAAAAGGCTCAAAACAAGGCCTGATTTAACTCGACCACGGGCCTTTATTAGCACCAGGGCTGTGCCTCCTCACACTCACTTACAGTCAAACGAAGTGAATGAGAATTTCTCATTTCTGCCGTGATGGGCTGAGATTGAGAATCCATCCGGGCGTCTTTACGCTGGACTGGCTTACTTCCTGTTTGATCGACTCTTACTTTCTTCCCACCTATTACACGTTTCCTCTATTATGTGTGCACTTCCAGTACGTGCAACCTGTGCCCTGCTGTGTACACTACGCTACTGTCTTCGTGTATTGCTGGCTCTCTCCGTGGCGCTGAAGCACAAGCAGGTCGCTGTCCGTGGTGCTGATCCTGGATCGGATAACTAGAGATGTGATTTTTCTTTTGGTTAAAAGCTCTCACAAGACTTTATTAATACAATCAAATACAAGGCGTTAAATCACGTATGTCCACGATCCCTAGATACAACTTAGATCTGGTTGATACAGATATGTGCGTTTATATCACAATTATTTATGTCAAAGACTCAAGAGTAATTCGACTTGTAATTCACATTTTAGTCTCAAAGTGAAGCTGGCATAAATCTGGTAGCTCCAGAACAGTTGGCTGTGGCTGAAACGTCGACAAATTGATTTGGGAATGAAATGGGGCTCTGCTTAGGTTACATTTTTGACCGTGAATTTAATTTCATAAATTGGGCTACATTGATGTAATTTGTTGCTCGAGGACAATCAATATTTTCACTTACAGTTTTGTTTTTAGAAGATATTCTATACAACACATAATTAGATTGTGGCTCTACACGGGGATATTAGGATAAGTTGTCTTTTTAGTTGTGCCCATCCAGGATCAAAGACATTTCTTTTAAAGGAAGACTTTTTTTAAATAAATATATATATATATATATATATATATATACAGAAAAGGGAGAGGGCATAGCACCTCCCACGTCCGATATCTGCGAGAGAGGGAGAGAGAGGGAGAGAGAGAGAGAGAGAGAGAGAGTCTGCTGTGGTGGTGTTGGAGATCGGACGACATGAGCTCTACATGAACCGTGTAAAATGCTTTAAGACGCTTTCGGCGTTTGTCTTTCATCCGTCTGAACCGAGGACGAGCCCGGAGCGGAGCCGTACTTCACGCCCAGGTATGGAAACGCCGCTCCAGCTTCCGCGGAGGTTAGACGTCGGTATTCGGTGGCGTAGCCGCGGTCCTTCTGCCTGGCTGACCGCTGAGCCGCGCGCGCGGCGGAGGCGGCGGTGGCTCCCTGCCGCCCGCCGCAGATACGGGAACAACGCACTGCCCCGTTTTCGTGCATCTGTCCGGTTGCTGCCGATTTTGAATTCATCCGCACCGGCTCCTGTCGCCGCTCGTGTTTTTGCGTTTGATAACCTCGGTCGCGTGAATCGTGTAGATTCAGCCTGTGCCCGCACAGCCATATTGGCAGTCAGCGGGGGAGAGAGAGATATGAGGGTGTTGGATTTATCATATTGCTTTGAAGAGTAAAGGGGGGGGGGGGGGGGGGGGCGGGG